>JAACNH010000870.1:58243-74304 GCA_019447015.1 Hymenochirus boettgeri | reverse complement strand
CCTTGCCAAAGAAGCAATGTGAAAGGCACATTTGAGTCATTTCTTTTATTGTCAATTGGTAAAAGATTTAGTCTGAAGCTTCATAATCATACCACAGCCCCCCTAAAATCAGATTGGGTGACCACACCCAACCCCTTCAATCCTTTGCCCTTGTACGGTGCTGCCCCCTGCGGACTACTTATTATCAAAGAATGAGTCAAAAATTCCCTTTTTATTGACATTTTAAACACCCATGTGAATGCAGGGGCGGCCCTGGGGTACAACTATATTCTGTAAAATAAACACAAGACCACTAGATATGCCTTCACATTCACTCTTACAGGTTCGCATTTAAATCTTCATTAGCCCAGCATGATAATAACTATCTGCACATTGATAATAATAAAGTAATCATTGCACAGGGCAGCACAGTGTTTAATTGGTGGCAGTACGGTGGATCAAGTGGTTAGCATGATCCCTTGTAGCGATGAATGAATGAAGTTCCTGAGTTCGATTCCCCCCTTGGACACATCTGGAGTTGTAGTTCTCCCTGTTGTGATGCGGGGGTGCCCCGGGCACTCCGGTTCCCCCACAATCATAAAGAATACTGATAGGTTGGTCTGTGTCAATACATGTGTTTAGATTGTAAAGTTCTTCAGGGCAGGGCTCTTATGTGAATGTATACATGTAATTGTAAAGCGCTACGGAAAGAGGTTGGTGCTATATAGTCCACAATATAATCTGAGCAGAGCGATTTAGATGACATTAGTGAGCATGCGCTACACTGTTCTACCACCACGGGGCCGCCACTTATGGTATTATATAAAACTGAAACAAAACAACAAAAGTTTAGTTGCTCTATGCTGGAATTGTATATTCAATGGTCCTGTTTAATTATTGCTATTTTGTTCACTTAAGGAAACACGAGTAGTAACATAGTATGGAGGTTGGTTAAAGAACATACGTCCCTGAGTCAACCTTTAACCTACCCATAATGTCTGTATACAGTTACATAGTAACCTCGATGGAGGTTGACATTCGCCATCTAGTACCAACCTTTATACCTACCCATAAGTCTGTTCTATAAACAGTTACATAGTACATAGTATGGAGGTGTATAAAGAATACGTTCCATCTAGTCCAACCCTTATCTACCCATAATGTCTGTATACAATTACTAGTAAAAATGTATTGGAGGTTGTTATAAAGAATAGGTCCATTCTAGGTCCAACCTTATTACCTACCCATAATGTCTGTATAAAAGTACACCGTAAAACATGAGTATTGAGAAGTTGTATAAAGACATACGTCCATCAGTCCAACCTTATACCCTACACATATGTCGTATAAACGTTAACATAGTAAACATAGGATGGAGTTGTATAAAGACATACGTCCATATAGTCAACCTTTATACCCTACTAATGTCTGTATAACCGTTACATAGATTAAAACTAGTATCGGAGGTTGCTATAAAGGACATACGTCCATCTAGCCAACCTTTATACCCTACCCCTAATGTCTGTATTACAGTACATAGTTAACATAGTATTGGAGGTTGTATAAAGAGGAACACGTCATCTAGTCCAACCTTTATACCCTACCCTAGAATGTCTGTAGAAACAGTTTACATAGTAAACATTTATTCGAGTGTGTTTACTATAAAAGAACATACGTCCATCTAGTCCAAATTTATACCTACCCATAATGTATGTTAACAGTAGTTTACATAGTAATATAGTATTGGAGGTTGTATTAAAGACATAGTTCCATTAGCCAACCTTTATACGCTACCCATAATGTCTGTATACCAGTTACATTAAGTAACATGGACTTGGAGGTTGTATAAAGACATACGTCCATCCTGTCCAAACCTTTATTACCCTACCCATAAATGTCTGTATAACGTTACACAGTCCCCTAGTATGGAGGTTGTATAAAGAAATTACGTCCATCTAGTCCACCTTTATACCCTACACATAATGTTGTTATAACAGTTTACATAGTACAAGTATTGGAGGGGTATAAAGACATACGTCTATCTAGTCAACCTTATACCCTACCATATGTCTGATTACCTTTACATAGTAAATAGTATTGGAGGTTGTATTAAAGACATAGTCCATCTAGTCCAACTTTAACCCTACCCATAATGTCTGTTATAACGTTGACATAGTAATAATAGTATGGGAGGTGTAGAAAAGCCATACGTCATCTCGGTCCAACCTTTTATTACTCTACCCTAATGTCGGTATAACAGTTACACTAGTTAAAATAGTATTGAGGTTTGTATAAAGAAAGACGTCCATCCAGTCCAACCTTTATACCCCGACCCAGAATGTCCTGTATAGACAGTTACACAGTAACATAGTATTGAGAGGTTGCTAAAAGACAATACTCCATCTCAGTTCCAACCTTTATACCCTACCCATCATATGTCTCGTGATAACAGTTATCACAGTAAACTAGTATTGGAGGTTGTATAAAGACATAGGCGACTCATCTAGTCCAACCTTGTATCACCCTAAACCATAATGTCTGTATAACAGAGCTAATAGTAACATAGTATTGGAGGATTGTATAAGACAGTACGTCATCAGTCCAACCTTTTACTACCCTACCCATCATGGTCTGTATAACCTATTACAACAAGTAACATTAGTATTCGGAGGTTGTATAAAGACATCCGTCCATACTAGTCCAACCTTTATCCCTACCGCATAATGGTCTGTATAACAGTTTACATAAGTTAACATAGTATTGGAGGTTTGATAAACATCACGCATCTAGTCCAACTTTAATACCCTACCTACATATGTCGTATAACAGTTACATAGTTAAATAGTATTGGAGTGTTGTGTAAAGAAATACAGGTCCATCTGTCCAACCATTTATACCCTTAAACCCATAATGTCGTAATCAGGTACATAGTAACATAGTATTGGAGGTTGGTAAAGAAATACGTCCATCTAGTCCAACCTTTATCCCACCATAATGTCTGTATAACAGTTACAAGTAACATAGTTTGGAGGTTGTATAAAGACATACGTCATCCAGTCCAACCTTAACCCTACCCATAATGTCTGTATAACAGTTACATAGTAACATAGTATTGGAGGTTGTATAAGACATACGTCCATCTAGTCCAACTTATACCCTACCCATAATGTCTGTATAGCAGTTACACAGTAACATAGTATTGGAGGTTGTATAAAGACATACGTCCATCTAGTCCAACCTTTATACCCTACCCATAATGTCTGTATAGCAGTTACACAGTAACATAGTAATTGGAGGTGTATAAAGACATACCGTCAATCTAGTCCACCTTATACCTATCCATAATGTCGTATACAGTTACATAGTAACATAGTATTGGAGGTTGTAAAGACACACGTCCGTCTAGTCCGACCTTTATACCTACCCTAATGTCTGTATAACAGTTACTAGTAACATAGTATTGGAGGTTGTATAAAGACACACGTCCGTCTAGTCCCAACTTTATACCCTACCCATAATGTCTGTTATAACAGTTAATAGCTAGAAATAGTATTGGAGGTTGTATAAAGACATACGTCCATCTAGTCCAACTTTTTATACCACTACCCATAATGTCTGTATAACATTACATAGTAACATAGTATTGGAGGTGTATAAAGACATACGTTATCTAATCCAACCTTTATACCCTACCCATAATGTCTGTATAACACGTTACATAGTAACATAGTATGGGGTGTATAAAGACATACGTCCATCAGCTCCAACATTATACCCTACCCATAATGTCTGTATAACAGTTACATAGTAACACAGTAGTGGGGTTGTATAAAGAATACGTCTATCTAATCCAACCTTATACCTACCCAAGGTCTGTATACACGTTACATAGACACAGTATTGGAGTTGAATAAAGACATACGTCCATCTAGTCCAACCTTTAACCCTACCCATAATGTCTGTATAAAACAGTTACATAGTAATGTATTGGAGGTTGTATAAAGACATACGTCCATCTAGTCCAACCTTTATACCCTACCCATATGTCTGTTATAACAGTTACATAGTAACAAGTATTGGAGGGTTGTATAAAGACTACGTCCATCTAGCCCAACCTTTACCCTACCCATAATGTCTGTTATATAACAGTGTAGTAACATAGTATGAAGTTGGTATGTAAAAGACACACGTCCATCTAGTCCAACTTTATACCCTACCCTAATGGCTGTATAAACGTACATAGTAACATAGTATTGGAGGTGTATAAAGACATACGTTCATCTAGTCCAACCTTTATACCCTACCCTAATGTCTGTTAGACAGTTACATAGACATAGTATTGGAGGTTGTATTAAAGACATTTACCGTCCCATATAGTCCCAACCTTTATACCCTACCCATAATGTCTGTATAACAGTTACATAGTAAATAGTATGGAGGTTGTATAAAGACATACGTCCATCTAGCCCAACCCTTTATACCCTACCCATCATGTCTGTATAACAGTTACATAGTAACATAGTATTGGAGGTTGTATATAAAGACACACCGTCCACTCTAGTCCAACTTAATACCCTACCATAAGTCTGTATAACAGTTACATAGTAATATAGTATGTGGAGGATTGTAATAAAGACATACCTCATTCTAGTCTCCAACCTTTCTACCCTACCCCATAATGTCTGTATAAACAGTTACATAGAACATAGTATTGGAGGTTTGTATAAAGACAACACGTCAATCTAGTCCAACCTTTATAACTACCCATAATGTCTTTTATAAACAGCTACTAGTAACATAGTATCGAGATTGTATAAGAACATAGTCCATCGAGTCAAACCTGTATATCCCTACAACCATAATGTCTGATAACAGTACATAGTAACATAGTCTATAGAGGTGTATAAAGACAACATGTCCATTAGTCCCCCAACTTTATACTCCTACTCCATAATGTCTGTATAACAGTTGAATAGGACTCAGTATGGAGGTTGTATAAAAGAACAACAGTCCATACTAGTCAACCTTTATACCATACCAATAATCTGTTAACAGTACACATAGTAACATAGTAGTGGAGGTTGTATAAAGACCATACGTCCGTCTAGTCCAACCTTTATCACCTACCCATGAATGTTCTGTATACAGTTACACGACGAACATAGTATTGGAGGTGTATAAAGACCATACGTCATCTAGTCAACCTTTATACCCTCCATTTATGTCGTGTATAACAGTTACACAGAACATGTATGGAGGTTGTAATGAAAGACATACGTCCATCCAGCCAACCTTGAACCCTAACCCATAATGCTGTATAACAGTTACATAGTAACATAGTGATTGGAGGTTGTATAAAGAGAATTACGTCATCCAGTCCACCCTTTATACCCTATCCATACAGCGTTAACAGTAATATAGTAACATAGTATTGGAGGTTGATAAAGACCATACGGTCATCTAGTTCCCAACCATTTCTACCCCTACCCATAGTATGCTGTAGAACAGATACATAGTACATAGTATTGGCAAGGTTGTATAAAGAATACGTCCGTCTACGTCCCAACTTATACCCTACCCATAATGTCTGTATAACAGTTACATAGTAACATAGTATGGAGGTTGTATAACAGACATAGTCCGTTCTAGTACCAACCCTTTATACCATGACCCATAATGTCTGTCAAACTAACAGTTACATCGTAACATATATTGGAGGTTGTATAAAGACATACGTCCATCTAGTTCCAACCTTTATACCCTTACCATGAATGTCTGTATAACAGTTACGTAGTAACATAGTATTGGAGGTTGTATAAAGGACATACGTCCATCTAGACCAAACCTTTATACCCTACCCATAATGTCTGTAAAAAGTAACATAGTAACATAGTATTGGAGGTTGTATAAAGGACATACGTCCATCTAGTCCAACCTTTATACCCTACCATAAGTCTGTATAACAGTTACATGTAACATAGTATTGGAGGTTGTATAAAGACATACGTCCATTTCTAGTCCAACCTTATACCCTACCATAAGTTCTGTATAAACAGTTACATAGTAACACCAGTATTGGATGGTTGTATAAAGACATACGTCCATCAGTCCAACCTTTATAGCCTACCCATAATGTCTGTATAACAGTTACATAGTAACACAGTAGTATTGGAGGTTTTAAAGACATACGTCCTCTAGTCCAACCTTATACTCCTACCCTAATGTTGCTAAACAGTTAATTAGTACACATAGTATTGGAGGTGTATAAAGACATCATGTCCATCTAGTCACCTTTATTACCCTACCCAGAAGTTAGTATAAACAATTACATAGTAACATAGTAATGTGGCGGTTGTATACAGACCACACGTCCATCTAGTCAAACCTTTATACCGACCCATAATGCTGTATTCAACAGTTCCATAGTAACATAGTTTGAGGATGTATAAAGACATACGCCCCATTAGTCCAACCTTTATACCTACCTAAATGTCTGTGATAAAACAGGTTACATAGTTACATTAGTATGTGCGGGTTATAAAAGACAGACGTCATCATATCCAACCACCTGTATACCCTACCCTCGTCTGTATAAAGGCGACATAGTACATAGTATTGGAGGATGTTATTAAAGACATACGCCATCTAGTCCAACCTTATTACATACCATAATGTCATGTTAAACCAGTTACATAGTAACTAGTATTGGGGTTGTATAAAGAGCATACGTCCATCGAGTCCAACCTTTATACCTCCCCATAATGGTCTGTATAAAGTTACATGTAAACATCAGATGGAGGTTGTTATAAAAGACATAACGTCATCTAAGTCAACCTGATTACCCTACCATAATGTCTGTAAACAGTTACAGTAGTACATAGTATTGGAGGTTGTATTAAAGACATAACGCACCATCAGTCCCCAACCTTTATAACCTACCATACTGTGCGTATAAACAGTTTACATACTGTAACATAGTATTGGAAGGTTGTATAAAGACATACGTCATCTAGTCCAACCTTGATACCGCCCAATAATGTCTGTATACACAGTTACAACGTAACATTAGTATTGGAGGTTGTATAAAGAATAAGTACCATCTAGTCCACAACCTTTACTACCCTACCCATATATGTCTGTTATAACAGTTACATATAAATAGTATTGGAGGTTGTATAAAGACAAAGTCCATCTAGTTCAAACATTTATACCCTCCCCATAATTGTCTGATAACGTTACATAGTAAACAAGTATTGGAGGTTGTATTTAAAGACATAGTCCATCAGTCGAACCTTTATACCCGACCCATAATGGTCTGTATAACAGTTACATAGTACCATAGTAATTGGAGGTTGTATAAAGACATAGTCCATCTAGTCCACCTTTACTACCCTCCCCAAATGTCTGTAAACAGGTTACTAGTGACATTAGTATTGGAGGTGTAATGTAAAAAGACAACGTCCGTCTAGTCCACACTTTATACCCCCCATAATGTTGTATAAACATTACATAGAAAATAGTATGGAGGTGTTAAAGGGGGACATACGTCGTCTAATCCAACCTTATACCCCACCCATATGTCTGTAAACAGTTACATAGTAAACATTAGTATGGCAGGTTGTATAAAGACATACGTCCATCTAGTCCCAACTTTATTACACTACCATAATGGCTGTATAACAGTTACACAAGTAACAAGTATGGGAGGTTGTATAAAGACATACGTCCATCTAGTCCAACCTTTTACCCTTAACCATTAATGTCTGTATAACAGTTACACAGTAAATAGTATTGGGGTTGTTAAAGACAGACGTCCATCTAGTCCAACCTTTATACCCTACCCATGAATGTCTGTATACAGTACTAGTAACATAGTATGGAGGTTGTATAAAGAACATTAGTCATTCTAGACAACCTTTCATACCCTACCCTAAATGTCTGTATAACATGTTACACAGTAACATAGTATTGGACGAGTTGTTATTATAAAGACATACGCCATCTTTAGTCCTAACCTTTACCCTACCCATATGTCATGTATAACAGTTACAACGTAACTCAGTTAGTGGAGGTTGTATAAAGACATACGTTCCACTTAGTCCACCGTTTATAACCCACCCATGTAAGTATGCGTATAAAAAGTGTACATAGAACATAGTATTGGGGTGTATAAAGACATACGTCCATCTAGTCAAATTTATACCCTACCCCCCTAAGGTGTGTATATAACAGTTACCATTAGTACTAGTATTGGAGGTTGTATTAAAAGAATACGTCCGTTTCTAGTCCAACCTTTATACCCTACCCAAATGTCTGTATAATAACAGTTACATAGTAACATAGTATGGAGGGTTGATAAAGACATACGTCGTCTAGTCCAACTGTTATACCTACCCATAAGTCTCTATATACAGTTACATAGTAACCTAGTATTGTAGGTTGGTATAAAGACATACATGCCATTCTAGTCCAACCTTTATACCCGACCCAAATGTTGTATAAACAGTTACATGAGTAACACAGTATGGAGGATAATTAAAGACATCCGTCCATCTAGCCAACCTTTTATACCACTAACCCAAATGTCTCTATAACAGTTACATAGTAACAAGATTGGTTGTATAAAGACATACGTCATCTCGTCCAACCTTTTTACCCTATCCATAATGTCTGTATAACAGTTACATTGAACATAGTATTGGAGGTGTATAAAGACATACGTCTCACTGTCCAAACCTTATACCCACCATAATGTCTTCTATAACAGTTACATAGTAACAACAGTATTGGAGGTTGTATAAAGAGACATACGTCATCTAGTCCAACACTTTATACCCTACCCATAAGTCTGTATAACAGTTACAACAGTAAAAACTAGTATTGGAGGGTGTATAAAGACATACGCTTCCCCACCCCATTTTTCCAGTCCACACTTTATACCCTACACAAATGTCTGTTATAACAGTTACATGGTAACTAATATTGGAGGTGTATAAGACATACATCCAATCTAGTCAACTTATTACCCTACCATAATGCTGTATAACAGTGACATAGAACATGAGTATTGGAGTGCATAAAGACATACGTCCATGCTAGTCCAACTTTATACCCTACCAAGTAATGTCTGTATCAACAGTTTACATAGTAACATTGTATTGGACGGTTGTATAAAAGACATACGCCCATCTAGTCAACCTTTATACCTACCATAATGTCTGTCATAACAGTAACATTAGAACATAGTATTGGAGTTGTATAACAGGGACCAGTCCATTCTAGTCCAACCTTGACCTACCAATAATTGTCGTTATAACAGTTCATCTGAACTAGTATTGGATGGTTGTATAAAGGACATACGTCATTAGTCCAACCTTTTTACCCTACCCATAATGTCTGTATAACAGTTACATAGTAACACTAGTAGTTGGAGGTTGTATAAGGACTACGTCCATCTAGTCCAAACCCTTTTATACCCTAACGATAATGTCTGTATACGTACATAGTAAATAGTCAGGTGGAGGTTAGTATAAGACAACGGTCTTCTATGTCCAACCTTTATACCTACCCATGCTGTTCCTTTTTTTTTGTATAAACAGTTACATAGTAACATAGTATGGAGTTGTATAAAGACATACGTCCATCTAGTCTAACCTTTAGACCCTACCCATATATGTCTGTATAACCTTACATAGGAACACAGTATTGGAGGATGTATAAAGACATACGTCCACTTATTCCAACCTTTATACCCTATCCATAATGCTGTATAACAGTTACATAGTAACATAGTATTGGAGGTTGTATAAAGACATACGTCCGTCTCGTCAAACTTATACCCTACCCATAATGTATGTATAACAGTAACATAGTAAAGTATTGGAGGTTGTAAAAGACATTAGTCATCTAGTTCAACCTTTATCCCTACCCATAAAGTCTGTATAACAGTTACATAGTAACATAGTATTGGAGGTATTTAAAGACATACGTCTATCTAGTCCAACCTTTTTCTACCCTACCATATGTCTGTATAACAGTTAATAGTAACATAGTATTGGAGGTTGTATAAAGACATACGTCCATCTAGTCCAACCTTTATACCCTACCTATAGTCTGGTATATAACAGTTACATAGTAACATAGTATTGGAGGTTGTATAAAAGACATTACGTATCTAGTCAACCTTTATATCTCCATTATGTCTGTATAACAGTTACATAGTAACATAGTATTGGAGGTTGTATAAAGACACACGTCCATCTAGTTTGTACCCTACCCATAATGCAATGTTTATTTTTTACATTCAGTAAGTACAGCATGATGTCAGGAATTTAGTTTTGGAAATATCTGACCACGGGGATAATCATCTTTATTCTGTGGCTCCACTAGATAACCAGGACTCATGTCTGGGAATCCCAAACTCTTAGTGATCTAGGGGAATAAGATCAGATCTTGGGGGATTCTGAACCAATAAAGTCAAGTAGTTGGCACCATTGCTGGGAGGGAGACAAGACGAACGGAGGTCCCATTAGACTGGGCATGTTATGATGGTCCCTGAGTAGTTACTGTACAGGAGGACCACCTGTGCTGTGTGCAGAATAGTTACCAGGATACTTTATGGGCCCAGCTGATGGACCGGTCCATACAGACATTTCCACGTAGCACTAAGATCCCTTCGCTGCTTTACCTGATCTCCAGATCTTACCAAGCCCGTGGTGGGAATTCATGTACCAGCATTGCGTGACATTGAGCAGCCTCGTTATTCATGGAATTGGAATGATGAATTTTTGCTGTTTCTTTTCTGAGGCAGAAATGTACCTGACATAACTGGGCTACGCGAATCTATTCTTAGCCATGATGGATGGTGCAAACCGCTCTGCCAAGGTCCCAGCTAATCTAATTCCACCGAGGATGAGAACCATGACACCGGATCTTCCCCTTCCAGATGTTAACCCATGAGGATTAGATACTCTCTGTGCCATGTCCTTATGCCACCCAGTGAATCATTCCTATGCCGTTTAATTATTGAGATGGGGGGCATTGAATGGACAATACAAAACCAGTAAAACACGTTAATTACACATATGTTCATCATCCGTGATTAGACAAATCCACTTTCCCCCTCCCTCTGTTAATCACATGAGCAAACACAGCAGATTTCACAAAGAGGAAACATTCCCCCTGTTTATTTCCATTACAAACACACTGTAGATGCCCAGGAGATTGTCCCCTCCCATGACAAGAACATAAAACGTAGACGTCTTCTTTCTGGAGGCTTCTTTCTAGATAATGATCAATATAGATTTTTCTAGGAAGATTTTAGGCTCCATCTTGGATCCAACCAGAACATTTCAGCCCAAATTCTTTACAATGAACAATGTTATTCAGACTTCCCGATGTTCCTTGGGTTTGGCCAAGACAGAAGAAGACCTTGTTGGGTCCAACATGGTAACAGTGGATTCTAAATGCAGTAGAGTGCTATATTGGGGGACTAAATACATGGAATGACTATATTTAAAACATTGTATCACTTATGGATAATATTAGGATCACTGAATTGATACCTTCAGAATGTTCTTAAAAAGAGAAACAATATGGCGGCTTCCATCCATATTTAGAAATATATCAAAAAAATTAAACCCGAGATGTCCTTGTTAAATTGTGCTCTATATAACTGAAAAATGATTGGTTCTGTTGCTATTGGGTGTTTTGGGGTTTTGTTTCCAGCTTGTGGTTTTCAGAGTAAATGCCCATTAATCTTTCGTTGAATATGGATTATACCACCGACAGGAGGATTCTGAGATTATACCATTGAAAGGCGGATTCTGAGATTATATATATGACAGGAGGATTCTGGGATTATACCATTGACAGGAGGATTCTGAGATTATACCATTGACAGGAGGATTGTGAGATTATATCATTGACAGGAGGATTCTGGGATTATGCCATTGAAAGGCGGATTCTGAGATTATACCATTGACAGGAGGATTGTGAGATTATATATTTGAGACAGAGATTCTGGGATTATACCATTGACAGGAGGATTGTGAGATTATATCATTGACAGGAGGATTCTGGGATTATACCATTGACAGGCGGATTGTGAGATTATATCATTGAAAGGCGGATTCTGGGATTATACCATTGAAAGGCGGATTGTGAGATTATATCATTGACAGGAGGATTGTGAGATTATATCATTGACAGGAGGATTCTGGGATTATGCCATTGAAAGGCGGATTCTGAGATTATATATTTGACAGGAGGATTCTGGGATTATACCATTGACAGGAGGATTGTGAGATTATATCATTGAAAGGCGGATTCTGGGATTATACCATTGAAAGGCGGATTGTGAGATTATATCATTGACAGAGGATTCTGGGATTTTAACTTGAACAGGATTGTGAGATTATATCATTGACAGGAGGATTCTGGGATTATACCATTGAAAGGCGGATTCTGGGATTATACCATTAATAGGAGGATTCTGAGATTATATTATTAACAGGAGGATTCTGGGATTATACCATTGAAAGGCGGGATTCTGGGATTATCCATTAATAGGAAGGATTCTGAGATTATATTATTGACGGAGGATTCTGGGATTATTCCATTGACAGGCGGATTCTGGATTTATACATTAATATGGAGGATTCTGAGCTGATTATATGATTAACAGGAGGATTCTGGGATTATACCATTGAAAGGCGGATTTCTGAGATTATATCATTGACAGGAGGATTCTGGGTTATTATACAATTGCAGGAGTGATTGTGAGATTATATCATTGACAGGAGGATTCTGGGATTATACCATTGACAGGATGTCTGGGATTATACTATTGAAAGGCGGATTCGAGATTATATTTGACAGGAGATTCTGGGATTATACTTGAAAGGCGGATACTGAGATTATACATTTGACAGGAGGATTCTGGGATTATACAATTGACAGGAGGATGGTGAGATTATATCTTGCACGGAGGATTCTGAGATTATATTAGTAACAGGAGGATTCTGGATTATACCATTGAAAGGCGGATTCTGAGATTATATATTGACAGGAGGATTCTGGGATTATACATTGACAGGAGGATTGTGAGATTATTCATTGACAGGAGGATTCTGGGATTATACCATTGAAAGGCGGAAATCTGAGGATTATATATTTGACAGGAGGATCTGAGATATACAATTGACAGGAGGATTGTGAGATTATATCATGGACAGAAGGATTCTGGATTATACCATTGAAAGGCAAATTCGGGATGATACATATTGACAGGAGTATTCTAGATTATATCATTTAAAGGTGGATTCTGGGATTATACCATTGACAGGCGGATTCTGAGATTATATTATTAACAGGAGGATTCTGGGATTATACCTTAAGGATTCTGAATTATATGACAGGAGGATTCGGATTATACATTGAGAGGATTCTGGGATTTACCATTGACAGGAGGATTCTGGGATTATACCATGTGAAAACGGCGGATACTGAGATTATATATGACAGGAGGATCCTAAGATTATATATTGACCGGAGGTTCTGGGATTATACCATTGACAGGAGGATTGTTGAGATTATATCATGACAGAGGATTCTGGATTATACCATTGAAAGGCGGATTGTGAGATTATTCATTACGGAGGATTCTGGGATTATACCATTGAAGGCGGATTTGATATTATATATTTGACAGGAGGATTCTGGGATTATACCATTGACAGGATTGTGAGATATATCATTGACGAGGATTCTGGGATTATACCATTGAAAGGCAAATTCTGGATTATACGATTGACTGGAGTATTCTGAGATTATATCATTTAAAGGTGGATTCTGGGATTATACCATTGACAGGCGGATTCTGGGATTATACCATTAACAGGAGGATTCTGAGATTATATTATTAACAGGAGGATTCTGAGATTATACCATTAACAGGAGGATTCTGGGATTATACCATTGACAGGAGGATTCTGGGATTATACCATTGAAAGGCAAATTCTGGGATTATACGATCGACTGGAGTATTCTGAGATTATATCATTGAAAGGTGGATTCTGGGATTATACCATTGACAGGGCGGCTGATTCTGGATTATACCATTAACAGGAGGATTCTGAGATATACTTATTAACAGGATTCTGGGATTACCATTGAAAGGCGGAGTGTGAGATTATATCATGACAGGAGGATTCTGGGATTATACCATTGACAGGAGGATTGTGAGATTATATCATTGACAAAGGATTCTGGGATTATACCATTGAAAGGCAAATTCTGGGATTATACGATCGACTGGAGTATTCTGAGATTATATCATTTAAAGGTGGATTCTGGGATTATACCATTGACAGGCGGATTCTGGGATTATACCATTAACAGGAGGATTCTGAGATTATATTATTAACAGGAGGATTCTGGGATTATACCATTGAAAGGCGGATTGTGAGATTATACCATTGACAGGAGGATTCTGGGATTATACCATTGACAGGAGGATTCTGGGATTATACTATTGAAAGGCGGATTCTGAGATTATATATTTGACAGGAGGATTCTGGGATTATACCATTGAAAGGCGGATTGTGAGATTATATCATTGACAGGAGGATTCTGGGATTATACTATTGAAAGGCGGATTGTGAGATTATATCATTGACAGGAGGATTCTGGGATTATACCATTGACAGGAGGATTGTGAGATTATACCATTAACAGGAGGATTCTGAGATTATATTATTAACAGGAGGATTCTGGGATTATACCATTGAAAGCGGCATTGGAGATTATACCATTGACAGGAGATTCTGGGATTAATTCACAGACAGGAGGATTCTGGGATTATACCATTGAAAGGCGGATTCTGAGTATTATATCACTTGACAGAGGATTCTGGTATTATACCATGACAGGAGGATTCTGGGATTATACCATTGAAAGGCGGATTGTGAGATTATATATCATTGAACGGAGGATTCTGGGATTTATACTATTGGAAAGGCAGATCTGAGATTATATATTTGACGGAGGATTCTGGGATTATACCTGACAGGAGGATTGTGAGATTATATCATTGACAGGAGGATTCTGGGATTATACCATTGAAAGGCGGATTCTGAGATTAATTTGAAGGAGGATTCGGGGATTATACCATTGACAGGAGGTATTGTGAGATATATCATTGACAGGAGGATTCTGGGATTATAGACCCATTGAAGGGGGATTCTGGGATATACCATTGACTGAAATTCTGAGATTAATATATTTGACAGGAGGATTCTGGGATTATATATTTGACAGGAGGATTCTGGGATTATACCAATGACCAGTGTTAAACCAGTCCTTTAGCTACTGTTAAACC
Source organism: Hymenochirus boettgeri (assembly GCA_019447015.1). Lineage (NCBI taxonomy): Eukaryota > Metazoa > Chordata > Amphibia > Anura > Pipidae > Hymenochirus > Hymenochirus boettgeri. Next base: position 58,946 of record JAACNH010000870.1, on the reverse strand, counting down.
AGCCCTCTAACTAGTTATTAACCAGCCCTCCAGCTATTGTTTAACCAGCCCTCCAGCTAGTTTTTAATCAGCCCTCTAGCTACTGTTAAACCAGCCCTCTAGCTAGTGTTTGATCAGCCCTATAGCTACTGTTCAACCAGCCCTCTAGTTACTGTTTAACCAGCCCTCCAGCTAGGTTTTAACCAGCCCCCCAGCTAGTGTTTAACCAGCCCTCTAGCTAGTGTTTAACAGCCCTCTAGCTCGTGTTTAACCAGCCATCGAGGTAGTGTTTAACCAGCCCTCCAGCTAGTGTGAAATAAGCCCTCTAGCTGCTGCTTTACCAGCCCTCCAGCCAGTGTTTTACCAGCCATCTAGCTTGTGTTGAACCAGCCATCGAGGTAGTGTTTAAGCAGACCTCCAGCTAGTGTGAAATAAGCCCTCTAGCTACTGCTTTACCAGCCCTCCAGCCAGTGTTTTACCAGCCATCTAGCTTGTGTTTAACCAGCCATCGAGGTAGTGTTTAACCAGCCCTCCAGCTAGTGTGAAATCAGCCCACTAGCTACTGCTTTACCAGCCCTCCAGCCAGTGTTTTACCAGCCATCTAGCTTGTGTTTAACCAGCCATCGAGGTAGTGTTTAACCAGCCCTCCAGCTAGTGTGAAATCAGCCCTCTAGCTACTGCTTTACCAGCCCTCCAGCCAGTGTTTTACCAGCCATCTAGCTTG
>JAACNH010000870.1:0-54859 GCA_019447015.1 Hymenochirus boettgeri | reverse complement strand
ACACCCAACCTGTAACCTCATGCTGCAGGTTATCTGAATCCTGCAAATCAGGAAGTTCGGAAATGAGACCATTAAAGTCAATGGGAGGAAATAGTTTGAAAAGTTCAGATAAATTACAGTTAACGGAAACTTACTGTGAATGGCTCTGGCACCTGGGAAATGATCTGGGGAACACGTGCATATCACCAAAACATGTTTAAACACTTCCTCACGATCACGCAATTGTCAGGTTTCCCCACACTACATTCTAGGGTTACCGAAATCGACCGCTACATTTGAGTGTTATCGCGCTACAATGGCCGTGTATACAATGTAGCAATGGCGTAAAGATTACCGCAAAGTTTGTACAGATGTTACACAGTTGTTGTTCAGGTGTAACACTTGTTAAGGTTTAATACTATTAATGTACAGGTGTTATACTATTAATGTACAGGTATTATACTATTAATGTACAGGTGTTATACTATTAATGTACAGGTGTTATACTATTAATGTACAGGTATTATACTATTAATGTACAGGTGTTATACTATTAATGTACAGGTGTTATACTATTAATGTACAGGTATTATTCTATTAATGTACAGGTGTTATACTATTAATGTACAGGTGTTATACTATTAATGTACAGGTATTATACTATTAATGTACAGGTGTTATACTATTAATGTACAGGTGTTATACTATTAATGTACAGGTGTTATACTATTAATGTACAGGTATTATACTATTAATGTACAGGTATTATACTATTAATGTACAGGTGTTATACTATTAATGTACAGGTATTATACTATTAATGTACATGTATTATACTATTAATGTACAGGTGTTATACTATTAATGTACAGGTGTTATACTATTAATGTACAGGTGTTATACTATTAATTTCTTAAGGCTCGGGATTCCCTGACCCACCAATCATTAGCGACACCTCCTCATTGTTAGAAAGATTTCCATCTTCCCATCCAGTTACCATTAATTTGTTACTCCCTTTAGTTGGCCAATTCCCAGACTTTTCACTGTTTATGTTTGAGACTGAAGTTCCCCTTTGATTATAGGGATGGAACATTCTAATGATGATCAAATGAACGGTGAACATTCCCTATTCACCCCAATATTACAGGAGACCGGAACGCTTCCCCCTCTGCCTAACATCATCAATCCACGTGAGCCAGGGCCAAGTAGAGATGGATTCTGGGATAACCATGTAAACATGGCCGACTGGAGCGACCACAGGTGTTTTATATTTAGACCTTGTAACTAGGGATTAGAATGTAGCACCAAGTTTGTCTCTGCGAAAAGGTTTTGTCTTCTCCTTCCAGTAAGACTGGGCCAGCCGAGTGCCCTTGGACGTCCTCTGGCTGCTCTCTAATTATAGGATACGGGGCTATTAATAACTCCTATTAACTTGCAGTGACCTTACCTGAGCCCTGGGCAGTAATTACAATTCTGACATTATTACTGGGGATTTATTTATATTTCACCACTTTCTATTCTGGATTGGGCCTATTTACACTGCATGATGGGATGGCGTCCAGCCTGGTTCTAATGATATTTACACTGCATGATGGGATGGCGTCCAGCCTGGTTCTAATGAGATTGCATCAAGCCTCAGTGTAAATACTGCACTGGGTCTCACTATTAAAAACTAACACCTTGTCTGACATCAGTAAATGGATTGCTAGCTCTTGGGCCCTATAGACACAGAACTATCGATAACGGCCAATAACATCAGCGTATAGACAGTTCAGTAATAGATTCCAATTCGATATTAGCTAGTCCGTAATAAAGAGGGAATGGGCCTCATATGGCATTCAAAACTTTATTACAACACACTCTATTTTCTGAGTGGTACCGGTAGTAATATCCTACCTAACACTCTATGTTCTGATTGGTACCGGTAGTACTATCCTACCTAGCACTCTATGTTCTGATTGGTACCAGTAGTAATATCTTACCTAGCACTCTATTTTCTGATTGGTACCGGTAGTAATATCCTACCTAGCACTGTATGTTTGATTGGTACCGGTAGATAATCCTACCTAGCACTCTATGTTCTATTGTACCAGTAGTATATCTTACCTAGCTCATCTATTTCTGATTGGTACCAGTAGTATACCTACCTAGCACGTATGTTCTGATTGGTACCGGGTAGTAATATCCTACCTAGCACTCCTATGTTCTGATTGGTACTGGTAGTATATCCACCTAGCACTCTATGTTCTATTGGTACCAGTAGTAATACTCTTACCTAGCACATCTATTTTCTGTTTGGTACCGTGTAATATCCTACCTAGCACTCTATTTCTGATTGTTACCAGTTAAGTAATATGCCTACCTAGCACTCTTTTTTCTGATTGGTACCGGTATACTACCTACAATATCCTCTATGTTCTGATTGGTACCGGTATTAAATATCCTACCTAGCACTCTATTGCCTGATTGGTACCAGTAGTAATATCATACATCCCCTCCTCTGGTTCTATTGGTACCGTAGTAATTATCCTACTAGCACTGTATTGTTCTGATTGTACCGTTAGTAATATCCTACCTAGCACTCTATGTTCTGATTTGGTACCGGTAGTAATATTCACCTCGCCCTCTATTTCTGATTGGACCGGTAGTATATCTACCTACACTCTATGTTCTGTTGGTACCGGTAGTAATATCCTACCTAGCACTCTATGTTCTGATTGGTACCTGGTAATATCCTACCTAGCACTCTATGTTCTGATTGGTACTGGTAGTATATCCTACCTAGCACTCTATGTTCTATTGGTACAGGTAGTAATATCCTACACTCACTCTATGTTCTATTGGTACCGGTAGTAATATCCTACCTAGACTCTATGTTCGGTTGGTAGAGCCCGGTCATGTAGATATCCTGACCTAGCACTCTATGTTCTAATGGTGATACCGTAGGAAATCCTACCTAGCACTCTATGTTTCTGATTGGTACCGGTAGTATATCCTACCTACCCTCTAGTTCTGATTGTACTACCGTATGTAATATCCTACTCCTGTCGTTGACCGATATTCCTACTAGCCTCTATGTTCTGATTGGTACCGGTAGTCTATCCTACATAGCCCTCTATGTTCTGATTGGTACCGTAGAATAATCCCTACATTAGCCCCTCACTCTATGTTCTGATTGTACCGTAGTAATATCCTACCTAGCACTTATGTTCTGATTGGTACCGTAGTTATATCCTACCTAGCACTCTAGTTTCTGATTGGTACCGGTAGTAACTATTCTACCTAGCCCTCTATGTTTGATTGGTACCGGTAGTAATTTACCCTACACTCTATGTTCTGATTGTACCGGTAGTAATATCCTACCTAGCACTCTATGTTCTGATTGGTACCGGTATTATATCCTACTACACTCTATGTTCTGATTGGTACTGTTAGTAATATCCTACCTGCACTTATGTTCTGATTGGTACCGGTAGTAATATCCTACCTACACTCTAATGTTCTGATTGGTACTGGTGTATATCCTACCGACTCTCTGTTCTGATTGTACCGTAGTCATTCCTACCTACACTCTATGTTCTGATTGGTACCGGTAGTAAATCCTACCCCTGCACTCATGTTCTAATTGGTACCGGTAGTTAAATCCACCTAGCACTCTATGTTCTGATTGGTACTGGTAGTAATATCCTACCTAGCACTCTATATGTTCTGATTGGTACCGAGTAGTATATCCTACCTACACTCTATGTTCTGATTGTCCGGTAGTAATATCCTACCTACCACTCTATGTTCTGATTGTACCTAAATCTCCTACCTAGCACTCTATGTTCTGATTGGTACCGGTAGTAATATCTACCTACCTACACTCTATTTCTGATTGGTAAGGTAGTAATATCCTACCTAGCACTCTATGTTTCTGATTGGTACCGGTAGTAAATCCTACCTAGCACTCTATGTTCTAATTGGTACCGGTAGTAAATCCTACCTAGACTCTATGTTCTGATTGTACCTGTAGTATATCTACCCTTGCACTCTATGTTCTGATTGGTACCGGTAGTAAATACCCCCTAGCCCTTATGTTCTGATTGGTACTGGTAGTATATCTACTCCTACCTAGCACTAGTTTGATGGGTACGGTAGTAATATCCTAACCTAGCACTCGTATGTTCTGATTGGTAACCTGTAGTAATATCCTAACCTGCACTCTATGTTCTGATTGGTACCGGTAGTAATACTCCTAGCACTCTATGTTTCTGATTGGTACTGGTATAATATCCTACCTAGCACTCTATGTTCTGATTGTACTGGTAGTAATATCCTACCTAGCCTCTATGTTCTGAATTGGTACCAGGTAGTAATATCCTACCTAGCACTCTACGTTCTAATGGTAACGGTAGTAATACCACCTAGACTCTATGTTCTGTTGGTACCGGTATTAATATCCTACCTAGCACTCTAGTGCTGATTTGTACTTGTAGTATATCCTCCCCTAGCACTCTATGTTCTGATTGGTAGCTGGTAGTATATCCTACCTAGCCCTCTATGTTCTGATTGGTACCGGTATTAATATCCTACCTGACTTATGTTCTGATTGGTTCCCGGTAGTAATATCCTACCTAGCACTCTATGTTTCGATTGGTACCGGTAGTAATTATATCTACCTAGCCCTCTATGTTCTGATTGGTACCGGTAGTATATCCTACCTAGCACTCTATGTTCTGATTGGTACCGGTAGTAATATCCTACCTAGCACTCTATGTTCTGATTGGTACCGGTAGTAAATACCTACCTAGCCCTATGTTCTGATTGTACCGGTAGTAATATCCTACCTCACTTATGTTCTGATTGGTACCGGTAGTAATATCCTACCTGCATCTCTATTTCTGATTGGTTAGCCAGTAGTAATATCCTACCTACTCTATGTTCTGGTTGGTACCGGTGTTAATATCCTACCTAGCACTCTATGTTCTGATTGGTACCGGTAGTAATATCCTACTAGCACTCTATGTTCGATTGGTACCGTAGTAATATCCTACCTAGCACTCATGTTTATTGGTACCGTAGTAATATCCTCCTACACTCTATTTCTGATTGGTACCGGTAGTAATACCTACGAGCACCTATGTTCGGATTGTACCGTAGTAATATCTACTAGCACTGTTGTTCTGATTGGTACCAAGTAATATCTACTAGCACTCTATGTTCTGATTGGTACCGGTAGTAATATCCACCTAGCACTCTATGTTTGATTGGTACCGTAGTAATATCCTACCTACACTCTATGTTCTGATTGGTACCAGTAGTAATATCCTACCTAGCACTCTATTGTTCTGATTGGTACGGTAGTAATTCCTACTACCTACGTACACTCTATTTTCTGATTGGTACCAGTAGTATATCCTACCTAGCACTCTATGTCTGATTGGTACCGGTAGTAATATCCTACCTAGCACTCTATGTTCTGATTGGTACCTGTAGTATATCCTACCTTGCACTATGTTCTGATTGGTACCGTAGTAATACCTCCCTGCACTCTATGTTCTGATTGGTACCGGTAGTAATATCCTACCTAGCACTCTCTGTTCTATTGGTACCGGTAGTAATATCCTACGCACTCTATGTTGATTGGTACGGTAGTAAATATCCTACCTAGCACTCTATGTTCTGATTGGTACCGTGTAATATCCTACTAGCCTCTATGTTCTGATGGTACTGTAGATATATCTCTACCTAGCACTCTATGTTCTGATTGGTACGGAGTAATATCCTACTACACTCTATGTTTCTATTGTACCGTAGTAATCTCCTACCTAGCACTCATGTCTGATTGGTACCGGTAGTAATATCCTACCTAGCACTCTATGTTCTGATTGGTACTGGTAGTAATATCCTACCTAGCAGCCCTCTATGTTCTGATTGGTACGTAGTAATATCCTACCTAGCACTCTATGTTCTGATTGGTACCGGTAGTAATCCCCTAGCACTCTATGTTCTGATTGGTACGGTAGTAATATCCTACCTAGCACTCTATGTTCTGATTGTACCGGTAGTAATATCCTACCTAGCACTCTATGTTCTGAGTGGTACCGGTAGTAATATCCTACCTAGCACTCTATGTTCGATTGTACCGGTAGAATATCCTACCTAGCACTCTATGTTCTGATTGGTACCGGTAGTTAATATCCTACCTAGCACTCTATGTTCTGTATGGTACCGGTAGTAATACTCCTAGCACTCTATTTTCTGATTGGTACCGGTAGTAATATCCTACCTAGCACTGCTATGTTCTGATTTGTACCGGTAGTAATATCCTACCTAGCACTCTATGTTCTGATTGGTACGGTAGTAATACCTACTAGCACTCTATTTCTTGGTACCGTAGTAATATCCTACTACGCATCTATGTTCGATTGGTACCGTAGTAATATCTACCTGCACTCAGTTCTGATTGGTACCGGTATATTCCTACCTAGCACTCTATTTCTGATTGGTACCGGTAGTAATATCCTACCTAGCACTCTATGTTCTGATTGGTACCGGTAGTAATATCCTACCTAGATCTTGTTCTGATTGGTACCTTAGTAATATCCTACCTTGCACTCTATGTTCGATTGTACCGGTAGTAATACCTCCTAGCACTCTATGTTCTGATTGGTACGGTAGTAATATCCTACCTAGCACTCTATGTTCTGATTGGTACGGTAGTAATATCCTACCTAGCACTCTATGTTCTGATTGGTACCGTAGTAATATCCTACCTAGCACTCATAGTTCTATTGGTACCGTAGTAATATCCTACCTGCACTCTATGTTCTGATTGGTACCGGTAGTAATATCCCCTAGCCCTATGTTCTGATTGGTACCTGGTAGTAATACCTACTAGCACTCTATGTCTGATTGTACCGGTAGTAATATCCTACCTAGCACTTATGTTCTGATTGGTACCGTAGTAATTCCTACCTAGCACTCTATGTTCTGATTGGTACCGGTAGTAATATCCTACCTAGCACTCTATGTTCTGATTGGTACCGGTAGTAATATCCTACCTAGCACTCTATGTTCTGATTGGTACCGTAGTAATATCCTACCTAGCACTCTATGTTCTGATTGGTACCGGTAGTAATATCCTACCTAGCACCTATGTTCTGATTGTACCTGGTAGTAATATCCTACCTAGCACTCTATGTTCTGATTGGTACCGGTAGTAATATCCTACCTAGCACTCTATGTTCTATTGGTACCGGTAGTAATATCCTACCTAGCACTCTATGTTCTGATTGGTACTGGTAGTAATATCCTACCTAGCACTCTATGTTCTGATTGGTACCAGTAGTAATATCCTACCTAGCACTCTAGTTCTGATGGTACTGGAGTAATATCCTACCTACACTCTATGTTCTGATTGGTACCAGTAGTAATATCCTACCTAGCACTCTATGTTTCTGATTGTACCGGTAGTAATATCCTACCTAGCACTCTATGTTCTGATTGGTACCAGTAGTAATATCCTACCTTAGCACTCTATGTTTCTATTGGTACCGGTAGTAATAGCCCTAGCACTCTATGTTCGATTGGTACGTAGTAATATCCTACCTAGCACTCTATGTTCTGATTGGTACCGGTAGTAATATCCTACCTAGCACTCTATGTTCTGATTGGTACCGTAGTAATATCACCTAGCACTCTATGTTCTGATTGGTACCGGTAGTAATACTACCCTAGCACTCTATGTTCTATTGGTACGGTAGTAATATCCTACCTAGCACTCTATGTTCTGATTGGTACGGTGTAATATCCTACCTAGCACTCTATGTTCTGATTGGTACCGGTAGTAATTATCCTACCTAGCACTCTATGTTTGATTGGTACGGTAGTATATCCTACCTAGCATCTATGTTTCTGGTTGGTACCGTAGTAATATCCTACCTAGCACTCTATGTTCTGATTGGTACCGTAGTAATATCCTACCTAGCACTCTATGTTCTGATTGGTACGGTAGTAATATCCTACCTAGCACTCTATGTTCTGATTGGTACCGTAGTAATATCCCTACACTAGTACTGTAGTTCTGATGGTACCGGTAGTAATATCCTACCTAGCACTCTATGTTCTGATTGGTACCGGTAGTAATATCCTACCTAGCACTCTATGTTCTGATTGGTACCGTAGTAATATCCTACCTAGCACTCTATGTTCTGATTGGTACCGGTAGTAATATCCTACCTAGCACTCTATGTTCTGATTGGTACCGGTAGTAATATCCTCCTAGCACTCTATGTTCTGATTGGTACCGGTAGTAATATCCTACCTAGACTCTATGTTCTGGTTGGTACCGGTAGTAATATCCTACCTAGCACTCTATGTTCTGATTGGTACCTGGTTATATCCTCCTAGCCTCTATGTTCTGATTGGTACCTGGTAGTAATATCCTACCTAGCACTCTATGTTCTGATTGTACCGGTAGTAATATCCTACCTAGCCACTATGTTCTGATTGGTACTGGTAGTAATATCCTACCTAGCACTCTATGTTCTGATTGGTACCGGTAGTAATATCCTACCTAGCACTCTATGTTCTGATTGGTACCGGTAGTAATATCCTACCTAGCACTCTATGTTCTGATTGGTACGTAGTAATATCCTACCTAGCACTCTATGTTCTGATTGGTACCGGTAGTAATATCCTACCTAGCACTCTTATGTTCTGATTGGTACGGTAGTAATATCCTACCTAGCACTCTATGTTCTGATTGTACGGTAAATCCTACCGCATCTTGTTCTATTGGTACCGGTAGTAATATCCTACCTAGCACTCTATGTCTGATTGGTACCGGTAGTAATACCTACCTAGCACTCTATGTTCTGATTGGTACCGTAGTAAATATCCTACCTAGCACTCTATGTTCTGATTGGTACTGGTAGTAATCCTACCTACCTCTATGTTCTGATTGTACCAGTAGTAATATCCTACCTAGCACTCTATGTTCATGATTGGTACCGTAGTAATATCCTACTAGCACTCTATGTTCTGATGGTACCGTTAGTAATACCTACCTGCACTCTATGTTCTGATTGGACGCGGTAATATCCTAAGCCTCTATGTTCTGATTGGTACCTGTAGTTAATATCCTACCTAGCACTCTATGTTCTGATGGTACCGGTAGTAATATCTACCTAGCACTCGATGTTCTGATTGGTACCTGTAGTAATATCCTACCTGCACTCTATGTTCTGATTGGTACGGTAGTAATATCCTACCTAGCACTCTATGTTCTGATTGTGTACCGGTAGTAATATCCTACCTAGCACTCTACTGTTCTGATTGTACTGGTAGTAATATCCTACCTCACTCTATGTTCTGATTGGTACCGGTAGTAATATCCTACTAGCATCTCTATGTTCTATTGGTACGGTAGTAATATCCTACCTAGCACTCTATGTTCTGATTGTACGCCTGGTAGTAATATCCTCCTAGCACTCTATGTTCTGATTGTACGTAGTAATATCCTACCTAGCACTCTATGTTCTGATTGGTACCTGTGTAGTAATATCCTACCTAGCACTCTATGTTCTGATTGGTACCGGTAGTAATATCCTACCTAGTCTATGTTCTGATTGGTACCGTTAATATCCTCCTAGCACCTATGTTCTGATTGGTACCGGTAGTATATCCTACCTAGCACTCTATGTTCTGATTGGTACCGGTAGTATATCCTACCTAGCACTCTATGTTCTGATTGGTACCGGTAGTAATATCCTACCTAGCACTCTATGTTCTGATTGTACCGTAGTAATATCCTACCTAGCACTCTATGTTCTGATTGGTACTGTAGTAATATTCCTACCTATAACTCTATGTTCTGTTGGTACCGTAGTAATATCCTACTAGCACTCTATGTTCTGATTGGTACCGTATAATATCCTACCTGCACTCTATGTTCTGATTGGTACCGTAGTAATATCCTACCTAGCCTCTATGTTCTGATTGGTACCTGTAGTAATATCCTACTCTGACTCTATGTTCTGATTGGTACCTAGTAATATCCTACCTAGCACTCTATGTTCTGATTGGTACCGGTAGTATATCCTACCTAGCACTCTTGTTCTGATTGGTACCGTAGTAATATCCTACCTAGCACTCTATGTTTCTGATTGGTACCGGTAGTAATATCCTACCTAGCACTCTATGTTCTGATTGTACCGGTAGTAATATCCTACTAGCCTCTAGTTCTGATGGTACCGGTAGTAATATCCTACCTAGCCCTCTATTTCTGATTGGACCGTAGTAATACCACCTAGCCCTCTATTGTCTGATTGGTACCGGTAAGTATATCCTACCTAGCACTCCTTGTTCTGAGTGGTACTAGTATATATACCTAGATCTGTAGTTCTGATTGGTACCGTAGTAATATCTACTTAACGTATGTCTGAATTGGTAACCGGTAGTAATATCCTACCTAGCACTCTATGTTTGATTGTACCGGTCAGAATATCCTACCTAGCCACTCTTTGTTCTGAGGGTGACATCAGTAGTAAATCCTACCTAGACTCTATTTCTTGTGTAACTGGGAGTAATAATCTACCCTAGCACTCTTATGTTGCTGATTGGTACCGAGTGTAACTACTATCCCTAGCACTCTATGTTCTGATTTGGTACCGGTAGTAATATTCCACTAGCACTCTATGTTCTGATTGTTACCTGAGTAATATTACACTTGCCGCTATGTTCTGATTGGTACCGGTAATATCCTACCCTAGCACTCTATGTCTGATTGGTACCTGGTAGTAAGCTCATCCTCCCTAGCACTATGTTCTGATTTGTACCGTGAGTAATATCCCTCCTAGCACTCTTGTTCTAGATTGGTACCGGTGTAATATCCTACCTAGCATCTATTTTCTGATTGGTCCGGTAAGTAATATACCTACCTTAGCATCTCATGTTCTGATTGGTACCAGTAGTAATATCCTAACTAGGCAAACCCTCTAGTTATATTGGTACTGTAGTAATATCCTACTCTAGACTCCTATGTTCTGATGGTACCGGTATATATCCTACCTAGGCATCTAATGTTCTGAGTGTACGGTAGTAATACTCCTACCACCTAATGGTTTGATTGGTACCTGTAATTATATATCCTACCTTGACACTCTTGTTTGATTGGTACGGTAGTATAGCCCCTCCTTGCAACTCAGAGTTCTGATAGTGGTACTGTAGTAATATCCTACTAGCACTCTATGTTCTGATTTGTACCGGTATAATATCCTCCTAGCACTCTATGTTCTGATTGGTACCGGTAGTAATACTGCCCTATTCGTGGTTGTAGAACCACTCTAGATTCTGTTTGAATTGTGTAACCGTTAGTAATTCCTCCCTGCCACTCTACTGTTCTGATTGGTACTGGTAGTAATATCCTCCTAGCACTCTATGTTCTGATTGGTACCGGTCAGTTTCCTTAGCAAGGAGGACAGCACACTTCTCCTATATGCCCGCACGTCTGTGCCGAATTTCATGGCTCTAGCTCAAAAAACTGTGGGAGGAGACGGTCAAAAAAGCAGAAGAATAAACGGAAGAAGAAGAAAGAAAGAAGAGAACAGTAGTTGGCTTTTCAAGCCAAATTAATTAGGATAGGAAGGGGTAGTACTGTAAATAGGATAGGAAGGGTAATACAGTAAATTTGGATTGGAAGGGTAATAAGTAAATAGGATAGGAAGAGGGGTAGTACTGTAAATTAGGAATGGAATGGGTAATACAGTCATTTGGATTGGAAGGGGAATAAAGTAAATTAGGATAGGAAGGGGGGTAGTACTGTTTATTAGGATAGGAAGGGATAATACAGTTAATTTGGATTGGAAGGGGTATAAGTAATTAGGATAGGAAGGGTATTACGTATATTAGGATAGGAAGGGGTAATACAGTTATTTGGATTGGAAAGGGTAATAAGTAAATTAGGATAGGAGGGTAGTACAGTATTAGGATAGGAAGGGGTGATCAGTGTAATTAGGTAGGAAGGTGGGTAATAAAGTAAATTGGATAGGAAGGGGTAATAAAGTAACTAGATAGGAAGGGGGTTAGACGTACTGTATTAGGATAGGAAGGGGTAATATAGTAAATTGGATAGGAAGGGTGAGTACTGCATATAAACTAGGAAGGGTTTAGTACTGTATATTAGAATAGGAAGTGGAATACTGTATATTAGGATAGGAAGGGTGTTGTATATACGATAGGAAGGGTAATACATTAATTGTGGATTGAAATAGGGTAATAAAGTAAATTAGGATAGGAAGGGGTAGTGCTGTATATTAGGATAGGAAGTGGTATAATACAGTTAATTGGATTGGAAGGGGTAATAAAGTAAATTAGGATAGGAAGGGGAGTACTATATTTAGAACAGGAAGGGGGAATACATACGTTAAATTGGATTGGAAGGGGTAATAAATTAAATTAGGATGGGAAGGGTAATACTGTATATTAGGATAGGAAGGGATAATACAGTTAATTGGATTGGAAGGGGTAATAAAGTAAAATTGGATAGGGAAGGGGCAGTACTGTATATAGGATAGAAAGGGGTTAATACAGTTAATTTGGATTGGAGAGGTAATAAGTAATTAGGATACGAAGGGGTAGTACTGTATATTAGGATAGGAAGGGGTAATACAGTTAATTTGGATTGGAAGAGGTAATAAAGTAAATAAGAATAGGAGAGTAGTACATTATATTAGGATAGGAAGGTATAATACATTTAATTTGGATTTAAAGGGGTAATAAAGTAAATTAGGATAGGAAGGGTAGTACTGTATATTAGGTAGGAGGGGGGGTAGGTAATACAGTTAATTTGGATGGAAGGGAGGTAATAAAGTAAATTAGGATAGGAAGGGTAGAACTGTATATTAGGATAGGGAGGGGTAATTACAGTAAATTAGGATAGGAAGGGTAGTACTGTATATTAAGATCGGAAGGGGGTAATAAGTAAATTAGGATAGGAAGGGGGTGAGGTTGTGTACTGATATTAGGAAAGGAAGGGATAATACAGTTAATTTGGATTGGAAGAGGTAATAAAGTAAATGGGTAGTACTGAATATTATGATAGGAAGGGTAATACAGTTAATTTGGATTGGAAGGGGTAATAAAGTAAATTAGGATAGGAAGAGTAGTACAGTATATTAGGAAATGAAAGGGTAAAAGTAAATTAGGATAGGAAGGGTAGTACTGTATATTAGGATAGGAAGGGGTAATACGGTTAATTGGATTGGACGGGTATAAAGTAAAGTAAATTAGGATAGGAAGAGTAGTCAAAATATTAGATAGAAAAAGGGGTAATAATGTAAATTAGGATAGGAAGGGGGTAATAAAGTAAATTAGGATAGGAAGGGTAGTAATGTTATATTAGGATAGGAAGGGGTATAATGTTAATTTGGATTGGAAGGGGGTTAATAAAGTAAATTAGGATAGGAAGGGTATAGAACTGTATATTAGGATAGGGAGGGGTATAAAGTAAACTAGAAAGAGAAAGTTAAGTATATAAACTTGAATTTGGCTTGAAGGGCTGCATTTTGGAAGGGAATATGTGTGGTTGCTGCAGATTTAAAAACTCAATAATGGGAATGATGAGTTTTAGTGAATGGCTTGTTTGGGACCAAAAAAAACTTTGTGTGTACCCAGCCCAAAGTGGTGCTAATTGTTGATCCAATGAATCAGAAAGCATAACATCTGATTGGTTAGGGCAAAATTAGCACCATTTTCAATATAAGACGTTTTATTGAATCTCTCTGTAACTTTTGGTGATTGGGTCAAAATTAGTTTTTTTTGACTTTAGTTACCTTTAAGTATGGCTGCCACAGTAATGGATAAGTAGATCAGTAGGGTGTGTACCTGTGTTGGGTGGGGGTTAAAAAAACAAACTTTTTTGATGATTGTCAATTTTTTTTTTTACTTTAGTACCCTTTAAGTAGGCTGCCACAGTATGGATAAGTAGATCAGTAGGTGTGGTGTACCTGTGTCCGGTCGGGGGTAAAAAAAAAAAATTTTTTGATGATTGGTACAAACATTTTTTTTGACTTTAGTACCCTTTAAGTATGGCTGCCACAGTAATGGATAAGTAGATTAGTAGGTGTGTGTACCTGGGTCTGGTTGGGGGGTATGTCCTTTTGTGTTTATAACCATAAAACTATCTTTTATTGAGGTATAAATCTAAATAGTTTTTTTCTTCTAGTTACCCTTAAATATGGCTTCCATGGGTCAGTAGGTGGGTGGTTACTGGGTCTGGTGGGGGGTTGGGGTTATCACCAAGGGTCTGTGTGGGGGGTTGGGGGTATCACCAATTGTATTTATGACCATGAAACAAACTGTTTTGAAATATCCACATTTGAGGATTGTTACCATTATAGTTATGGGGAAAAATGTCTGGAATTCGCAGATAATGCCGTCCTAATGCTTCCGCAGATTCCTTAGCTAGAAGACAGCACACTTCTCCTATATGCCCGCACGTCTGTGCCGAATTTCATGGCTCTAGCTCAAAAACTGTGGGAGGAGATACGGTCCAAAAAAGCGGAAGAAATAAAACGGAAGAAGAAGAAGAGAAGAATAGAAAGAACAGTAGGTTGGCTTTTTCAAGCCAAATTAATTAGGATAGGAAAGGGTAGTACTGTAAATTAGGATAGGAAGGGGTAATACAGTTAATTTGGATTGGAAGGGGTAATAAGTAAATAGGATAGGAAGGGGTAGTACTGTAAATTAGGATAGGAAGGGGTAAAAAGTAAATTAGGATAGGGGAAGGGTAGTACTGTATATTAGGATAGGATGGGGTAATACAGTTAATTTGGATTGGAAGGGGTAATAGGTAAATTAGGATAGGAAGGGTAGAACTGTATATTAGGATAGGGAGGGGTAAAAGTAAACTAGAAGGAGAAAGTTAAGATAAAACTTGAATTTGGTTGAAGGGCTGCATTTGGAAGGGAATATGTGTGGTTGCTGCAGATTTTAAAACTCAATATGGGAATGATGAGTTTGTGTGAATGCTTGTTTGGGACAAAAAAAACTTTGTGTGGTACCCAGCCCAAAGTGGTGCTAATTTTGATCCAATCAATCAGAAAGCTAACATCTGATTGGTTAGGGCAAAATTAGCACCATTTCAATGATAAGACGTTTTATTGAATCTCTCTGTAACTTTTTGGTGATTGGTCAAAATCTGTTTTTTTGACTTTAGTACCCTTTAAGTATGGCTGCCACAGTAATGGATAAGTAGATCAGTAGGGGTGTGTACCTGTGTTGGGTTGGGGGTTAAAAAACAAAACTTTTTTGATGATTGGTCAATTCTTTTTACTTTAGTTACCCTTTAGGTATGGTGCCACAGTAATGGATAAGTAGATCAGTAGGTGTGTTACCTGTTGGTCCGGTTGGGTTAAAAAAAAAAAACTTTTTTGATGATGGTCAAAACATTTTTTTTGACTTAGTTACCCTTTAAGTATGGCTGCCACAGTAATGGATAAGTAGATTAGTAGGTGTGTGTACCGGGTCTGGTTGAGGGGGTATGTCCTTTTGTGTGTTTTATAACCATAAAACTATCTTTTATTGAGGATAAATCTAAATTAGTTTTTTTTACTTTGTTACCCTTTAAATATGGCTTCCATGGGTCAGTAGGGGGTGTACCTGCGTCTGTGTGGGGGGTTGGGGGTATCACCAAGGGTTGTGTGGGGGGTTGGGGGTATCACCAATTGTATTATGACATGAAACAAACTGTTTTGAAATATCCACATTTGAGGATTGTTACCATTATAGTCTATGGGGAAAAATGTTTGGAAATTCACAGATAACGTGTAACGCTTCCGCGGATTCCTTAGCTAGAGGACAGCACACTTCTCCTATATGCCCGCATGTCTGTGCCGAATTTCAAAAACTGTGGGAGGAGATACGGTCCAAAAAAGCAGAAGAATAAAACGGAAGAAGAAAAATAGAAAGAACAGTAGTTTGGCTTTTTCAAGCCAAATTAATTAGGATAGGAAGGGTAGTACTGTAAATTAGGATAGGAAGGGGTAATACAGTAAATTGGATTGGAAGGGTGGTAATAAAGTAAATGAGGATAGGAAGGGGTAGTACTGTAAATTAGGATAGGAAGGGGTTAATACAGTCAATTGGATTGGAAGGAGTAATAAGTAAATTAGGATAGGAAGGGGTAGTACTGTTATTTAGGATAGGAAGGGATAATACAGTTAATTGGATTGGAAGGGGTAATAAAGTAAATTAGGATAGGAAGGGTATTAGTATATTAGGATAGGAAGAGGTAATACAGTTTATTTGGATTGGAAAGGGTAATAAAGTAAATTAGGATAGGAAGGTAGTAGTGACAGTATATTAGGATAGGAAGGGGTGATCATGTATGTAAATTAGGATAGGAAGGGTAATAAAGTAAATTAGGCTAGAAGGGAAGGGGTATAATAAGTAAATTAGGATAGGAAGGGGGTAGTACTGGATACTTAGGATAGGAGGGGTAATATAGTAAATTAGGATAGGAAGGGAGTACTGCCATATTACAATAGGAAGGGTTAGTACTGTATTAGAATAGGAAGTGGTAATACTGTAATTAGGATAGGAAGGGTAGTACTGTATATTACGATAGGAAGGGGTAATACATTTAATTGGATTGAAAGGGGTAATAAAGTAAATTAGGATAGGAAGGGAGGTAGTGCTGTTATATTAGGATGGAAGTGGTAATACAGTTAATTTGGATTGGAAGGGGTAATAAAGTAAATTAGGATAGGAAGGGTAGTTACTTATATTAGAACAGGAAGGGGTAATACAGTTAATTGGATGGAAGGGGTAATAAAGTAAATTAGGATGGAAGGGTTGGACTGTATATTAGGATAGGAAGGGATAATACAGTTAATTTGGATTGGAAGGGGTAATAAAGTAAATTAGGATAGGAAGGGGCAGACTGTATATTAGGATAGAAAGGGGTAATACAGTTAATTTGAATTGGAAGAGGTAATAAAGTAAATTAGGATAGGAAGGGGTAGATGTATATTAGGATAGGAAGGGGTAATACAGTTAATTTGGATTGGAAGAGGTAATAAAGTAAATAAGAATAGGAAGAGTAGTACATTATATTAGGATAGGAAGGTATAATACATTTAATTTGGATTTAAAGGGGTAATAAAGTAAATTAGGATAGGAGGAGGGTAGTACTGTATATTAGGATAGGAGGGGGTGGTGTAATACAGTTAATTTGGATTGGAAGGGGTAATAAAGTAAATTAGGATAGGAAGGGTTAGAACTGTATTTAGGATAGGGAGGGGTAATACAGTAAATTAGGATAGGAAGGGGTAGTACTGTATATTAAGATCGGAAGGGGTAATTAAGTAAATTAGGATAGGAAGGGGGTAGTACGTATATTGGATAGGAAGGGATAATACAGTTAATTTGGATTGGAAGAGGTAATAAAGTAAATGGGTAGTATGAATATTATGATAGGAAGGGTTTATACAGTTAATTGGATTGGAAGGGGAATAAAGTAAATAGGATAGGAAAGAGTAGTACAGTATATTAGGAAATGAAGGGGGTAATAATGTAAATTAGGGGATAGGAAGGGGTAGTCTGTTATATTAGGTGGGGTAATACGGTTTAATTTGGATTGGACGGGTAATAAAGTAAAGTAAATTAGGATAGGAAGAGTAGTACAATATATTAGGATAGAAAGGGGTAATAATGTAAATTAGGATAGGAAGCGGTAATAAAGTAAATTAGGAAGGAAGGGTAGTACTGTATTTAGGATAGGAAGGGGTAATACAGTTAATTTGGATTGGAAGGGGAATAAAGTAAATTAGGATAGGAAGGGTAGAACTGGTAATTAGGATAGAGGGGAGGGGTAATAAAGTAAACTAGAAAGAGAAAGTTTAAGTATAAACTTTGAATTGGCTTGAAGGGCTGCATTTTGGAAGGGAATATGTGTGGTTGCTGCAGATTTTAAAACTCAATAATGGGAATGATGAGTTTGTAGTGAATGCTTGTTTGGGACAAAAAAAACTTTGTGTGTACCCAGCCCAAAGTGGTGCTAATTTTGATCAATCAATCAGAAAGTAACAATCTGATTGGTTAGGGCAAAATTAGCACCATTTTCAATGATAAGACGTTTTATTGAATCTCTCTGTAACTTTTGGTGATTGGTCAAAATTAGTTTTTTTGACTTTAGTTACCCTTTAAGTATGGCTGCCACAGTAATGGATAAGTAGATCAGTAGGGGTGTGTACCTGTGTTGGGTTGGGGGTTTAAAAAACAAACTTTTTGATGATTGTCAAATTTTTTTTTTACTTTAGTTACCCTTAGGTATGGCTGCCACAGTAATGGATAAGTAGATCAGTAGGTGTTTGTACCTGTGTATGGTTCGGGGTTAAAAAAACAAACTTTTTTGATGAAAAAATTTTTTTTTGACTTTAGTTACCCTTTAAGTATGGCTGCCACAGTAATGGATAAGTAGATTAGTAGGTGTGTGTACCTGGGTTGGTTGAGGGGGTATGTCCTTTTTGTGTTTATAAACCATAAAAACTATCTTTTATTGAGGATAAATCTAAATTCGTGTTTTTTACTTTAGTTACCCTTTAAATATGGCTTCCATGGGTCAGTAGGGGGTGTACCTGGGTCTGTGTGGGGGGGTTGGGGGTATCACCAAAGGTTGTGTGGGGGGTTGGGGGTATCACCAATTGTATTTATGACCATGAAACAAACTGTTTTGAAATATCCACATTGAGGATTGTTACCATTATAGTCTATGGGAAAAAATGACTGGAAATTCGCAGATAACGCTGTAACGCTTCCGCGGATTCCTTAGCTAGAGGACAGCACACTTCTACTATATGCCCCGCACGTCTGTGCCGAATTTTATGGCTCTAGCTCAAAAAACTATGGGAGGAGATACGGTCCAAAAAAGCGGAAGAATAAAAAAGGAAGAAGAAGAAGAAGAAGAAATAGAAAGAACAGTAGTTTGGCTTTTTCAAGCCAAATTAATTAGGATAGGAAGGGGTAGTACTGTAAATTAGGATAGGAAGGGGTAATACAGTAAATTTGGATTGGAAGGGGTAATAAAGTAAATTAGGATAGGAAGGGGTAGTACTGTAAATTAGGATAGGAAGGGGTAATACAGTTAATTTGGATTGGAAGGGGTAATAAAGTAAATTAGGATAGGAAGGGGTAGTACTGTATATTAGGATAGGAAGGGGTAATACAGTTAATTTGGATTGGAAGAGGTAATAAAGTAAATTAGGATAGGAAGGGTAGTACTGTATATTAGGATAGGAAGGAGTGATAATGTAAATTAGGATAGGAAGGGGTAATAAAGTAAATTAGGATAGGAAGGGGTAATAAAGTAAATTAGGATAGGAAGGGGTAGTACTGTATATTAGGATAGGAAGGGGTAATATAGTAAATTAGGATAGGAAGGGTTAGTACTGCATATTACAATAGGAAGGGTAGTACTGTATATTAGAATAGGAAGTGGTAATACTGTATATTAGGATAGGAAGGGTAGTACTGTATATTAGGATAGGAAGGGGTAATACAGTTTATTTGGATTGGAAAGGGTAATAAAGTAAATTAGGATAGGACGGGTAGTACAGTATATTAGAATAGGAAGGGGTAATAATGTAAATTAGGATAGGAAGGGGTAATAAAGTAAATTAGGATAGGAAGGGGTAATATTGTATATTAGGATAGGAAGGGGTAATACTGTATATTAGGATAGGTAGGGGTAATATTGTATATTAGGATAGGAAGGGGTAATACTGTATATTAGGATAGGAAGGGTAGTACTTTATATAAGGATAGTAAGGGGTAATATTGTAAATTTGGATTGGATATATAAATGTTGAAGTTCTCTATTTTTTATTAGCAAGATTCTTTTTTTGTCAGTTGAGCTCTGCATTTCCTAATATTGATTTTCCACGTTACAATAGGATCCAGCTAAACAGATAAAAATAAAATTCTAGTATACATATAACAAACTGCAATAGTCTCAGGGAACATTGTAAACATTTATAATAACCAGAATAACCTGCTGTGTGCTGATCAGTCTCTTTCATTCAGCTTGCTCTCTTGGTTGATCTTGTTTAGTCTTTTATGTTTAACAATTTAATTTTAATACAGTCTTTCTTATCTTCCATACTGTTGCCTGGATTTTTTAACATCACTGTTTAGAGTGGTTTTTGCAATAAACCTTTCCTCTAACATCAAACTCTTTTTGAGTACATAACATATTACAATAAAGGACTTTACTAGGTATATTATTTTCAATCAATAAAAAAAACAAAACAGAACACATTTTAGAATTTTTAACAGACACTTTCAATGATGGGTGCAGCTGGCAGCTTTCCACTCTTAGTCCTACCCCTGCCAGACACAGTTATACACACCATAACCGTGACATTATTATGGTTGACTGAGGCAAGCAGGGGGCTGTCAGCTACACCAACTGCAACATTTTACAATATTATAGATCTTCTGTGGATATAGTCCTTTATCAAGTCCTTTACGTCCGAAACATGTCATGTCAATAAAGCACCAAAAGATATCCTTTGGAGTCTTCTTAGTCTGGAAGCACCTGCATAACATTTTTCCATTTATACGCTGCAAATTATTAGTACAGGCAAACTTTATTGCATTCCATTTTTATTGCATCTGCCCCTTTGTATTTTTTTAATGGTAAGAATAAACAATCACAAATTATTAATAGAGATAAGAGATAGCAAGATAACGGATCAAGTCTTGGTAGGTAACAAAGATGGTGAATGTAACACTTTCCATTTTGTATCTGGATATATAACTAAAGATAGAACATGGCACATCTGCCTTTCGCAAGAACCTACAAAGGGTATCCACATAAAAATCAACTACGTTTAGATTTAAGTTAAAACTCTTCCATAAACCACCTGTGGAAAACCAACAGCTGGTAATTAAATCACAGTCTGGTAATTAACACACTCCACCTGCTTGTTATCTAGGAATGAAAATGAGCTATTTCAAGCGATTAAAAGTTGGTGGTTTATAACATCGCCTGCTAAGACTCTTAGGTCAGGATTAATCCTCCGAATAAAGAAAAAGGTGAAAGCCGAAGGGGAAGCTTCACCGAGCTGGAACTCTTATTTGTATTTTCAATAATCTTTCAAAAACTGAAAACCAACGCAGAGCAGATGTGAGATGTGGACCAAGATGGCAACTTAAATTGAGATCTCCATTGACCTGGATTCTCAAAAAATATTGTGGACAGATGATAAAAGTGAAAAAAAAGAAGAGGCAATCTAACCTTAGTACTGAGATGGAAGGGGAGGCTACTATATAAAGTGAGCAATATATAAAACCTGCCAGAATAAGCAGCTAAATGTTACAGGACTACAACTCTGCTGGAACAAATGCAGCATCAAAGCAAGCGGCAGAACAAAGTCAATCAGAGCAATAGAGGTTTGACTGAAAAGGAAAAAGGTACAAATCGGAATTTCTACTAATATACACTAAAGGAAATGTTGAAAGAGAAGATGAATTTCACACTTACAGTAAAAAGCTGAGATTTAAAAAGCATTATCCTCCGACTGAGTAATCATGAGAAAACGGGCTCAGTGTTAACGTTGCTGAGAAAGACACAGCGTGTATCATTCTTTGTTTCAAGTCAAGGAGAAGTTAATAGCCATTTGTATGATATATAAGGGGCACAAAGTACAAATACATTCGAAATTATACAACAACATAACTTGTGAGGATTACTGAATCTGCAAAATGCATACATAGGAGAGTACATACATAGGAGAGCACATACATGGGCGAGCACATACATAGGAGAGCACATACATGGGAGGGCACATACATGGGAGGGCACATACATGGGAGAGCACATACATGGGAGAGCACATTCATGGGAGAGCACATACGGAGAGCACATACATGGAAGAGCACATACATGGGAGAGCACATATATAGTAGAGCACATACATGGGAGAGCACATACATGGGAGAGCACATACATCGAGAAGCACATTACATAGAAGAGCACATACATAGGAGAGCACATACATAGGAGAGCACATACATAGGAGAGTGCATACAGTACATGACTAAAATATGACTGATAGGACTGGAAAAGTAGAGAAAGAGTAAGGTGAATGCAGAGATAACCTAATATGTTTTTACTCATGGGATGTTCACAGTTGTAATGACCGGTTTGTGTTTGGGGAAAATGACACGGGAATATGAAAGTTACAGGCTTGGACACAAGTTAAATAAAAATTCAAAGCATTCAAAGTGCAGTATTAATTAAGGTGAGATAAGTTTGGTTGTTCCAAACCCAAGAGAAAGACACAGCGTGTTTGTTTCAAGTCAAGGAGAAGTTAATAGCCATTTGTATGATATATAAGGGGCACAAAGTACAAATACATTCGAAATTATACAACAACATAACTTGTGAGGATTACTGAATCTGCAAAATGCATACATAGGAGAGCACATACATGGGAGAGCACATACATGGGAGAGCACATACATTTTCTAGCCAAAACCTTCTATGTTCTGATTTGGTTACCGTAAGTTAATTATCTACTTAGCACTTATATGTTCTTGTTGGTTTTACCTGTAGTAAAATTATCCACCTAAGCCACTCTATGTTCTGAATTGGTTTTTTGAACGGTAGTAATAAATCTACCTAGCACACTCTTATTTTCGGATTGGTAACCAGTGTAATATTCCTTAACTCAGCCACTGTATGTTTTCGATGTGGGGGGGGGGGGGGGGGGGGGGGGGGGGATACCCATAGTAATATCCTACTAGCAACTACTTATGTTTCTTAATTGGCTCACGGTAGTTAAGTTACTCTCACCACCTAAAGGCAACTCTATTGTTGATTGGTTACCGGGTAGTAATATTCCTACCTAGCCCACTCTTAGTTTCTGATTTTGGTACCAGTAGTAATAATTTCCTACCGAGCCAACTTCTATGTTTTGATTGTACTTTTTACTGGTAGTGATTCCTGACCTTAAGGCGACAATCGTATGTTTCTGTTGGTAACCCGTAGTAATATCCTTACCTAGGCACTCTTATGTTTCTGATTGGTACGGGTTTTAGTTAAATATTTCCTAACTAGGATTTCTGTTAGTTTTGTTCTGATTGGGTTAACCTTAAGTAAATTCCTAACCTGAACTTCTTCTGTTTGATTTGGTTTACCGGTAGTAATTAGCCTTCCCTAGCCCACTCTATGTTCTTGATGGTTTATGGTAAGGAATATCATTAACTAAGCACTCTATGTTTTTCTGATTGTTACGTTTTTAGTAATCTCCTACCTAGCAACTCTAGTGTTTTGATTGGTACGGTAGTAATTATTACTGACCTAAGCCACTCTATGTATGATTTGGTTTTTACCAGAGTTAATATCCTACATTATTGCACTTCTATGTTCTGTGGTACCGTTTTGGGAAATATTCCTTTAACCTAGCACCCTCTTATGTTTCTTGGATTGGTTTTTTTCCCAGTTTAGTTAAATCCTAACATAAAGGCCCCTCTTGTTCTGAATTGGTTACTGTCGGGTTTAAATATTTTTTCCTAACTAGGACTGCTGTGTTCTGATTGTACCGGTTCGTAATATTTCTAACCTCGGCCACTTATTTGTTTTCTTGATGTTTAATGTTGTTAAAAATATCCTTTACCTAAGGGCCCTCTATGTTCGATTTGGTTACTGAGTAATTATCTCCTAGGCACTCTTGTATGATTTTGGGTTACCGTAGTTAAGAGCCGCCCTTCGCACTTTATGGTTTTCTGAGTTGTACTGGGTAGTTAAAAATCTATTCCTTTTTTTACTAGCACTCTATGTTGTCTGATTTGTACCGGTAGTAATATCCCACCTAGCACTCTATGGTTCTGCTTGGTTACCGGTAGTAATAATCCTTAACCTAAAAGCCACTGATTATGTTATGAATTTGGGTTAATGTTTAGTAAAATTAATTCCTAACTTTTGTGCACTCCTATGTTCTGATTGGGTTTACCGGTAGTTTTTAATATCCTTTAAACTAGCACTCTATTGGTTTCTGATGGTACGTTAGTAATAGCCTTACCCACACGGCCCCAACTCTATGTTTCTGATTGGTTTTTTTACTGGTAGTTACAATATTTCCTACCCTAGCACTTCTGTTTATGGATTGGTTTTACCGGTAGTTTTAATTATTTTTCCTACTAAGCACTTTTATAGTTTTTCTGATTGTTGGGTTACCGGTTTAGTAATTATTCCTAACCTTAAAGCACCACTCTATGTTCTTGATTGGTTGAACCTGTTAGTTAATAATCCTAACCTTGCAACTTCTATGGTTTGATTGGTACGGTAGTTTTATAATATTTCCTTTTGTACCTTGCCCCCACCTATGTTCTGCATTGGTCAACCTGTTAGAGTTAAAATAAATCCTTTTTTACCTTGAACTCTTGTTCTGATTGTACCGGTTTAGTTAATTATTGCATTACCTTGCACTTCTAGTTTCTGATGGTCAGTTGAGTAATATTCCTAACCTAGGGATTCTATTGTTTCTGATTGGTGTACCTATAGTTAAATTATCCCTGTACCTTGCCACTCTGTTCTGATTGGACCGGGGTGTTTAGTAATAAGCCCCCCCTAGAGTCTATGGTTTTCGGATTGGTTCCTGGTGTAATTATTCCTTACCTAAAGCCAATCTTTATGTTTTCTGATTTTTTGTAACGGTAGTTAAATCCTACTGCACTTATGTTTTGATGGTTAAAACTTGGGTAGTAAATATCCTACATAGGATCTATGTTCATAATTTGGTTACCGTAGTTAATATTCCTTTTACCTTTGCAACTCTATTGTTTTCTGATTTGGTTTTTTACCGCGTAGTAATACCCCTAGCGCTCTTATGTTCTGAGGGTTTTATGGTAGTTAAATACAAATCATTACATAAAAGCCCACCACTCTTATGTTTGATTTGTACCGGTAGTAATATCCTTTACCCTAGCCACCTGTTTTATTGTTTCTGATTGTTTTTACGGTAGTTTTATAATTTACCTAAGCAATCTATGTTCTGAATTGGTTTCGGTTTTTAGTAATTTCGGCTTACCCTCTTACTGTTATGGAATTGGTACGGTAGTTAAAGTATTTACTACCTAGACCCACTCTATGTTCTTTGATTTGCCCCCCCCCCCGGGGTTACCAGTAGTAATATCCTAACCTGCCCACTCTATTGGGTTTGATTGTACCGGTTAGTAATTATCCTTAACCTAGGGCAAATCTATGGTTTTCTGATTGTTTTTTAAAACTGGTAGGAAAATATCTACCTTAGGCACTTTTCTATGTTTGATTGGTTACCGGTTTAGGTTCACAAATCTACCTAAGGCCAATGTTTGTTTTTCTAATTGGTTACCGGTTTAGGTAATTATCCTTTTTAAACCTGGGCCCACTTCTATGTTTCTGATTTGGGTTACTTGGTAGGGTAATATCCTACCTAGCCCCCCACTATTGTTTTGGATTGGTACCAGTAGTAGTAGTCCATTACCCTAAGCCACTCTATGTTTTTTGATTGTGTTCTGTTAGGTAATAGTTTATTTACCTACCAATCTATGTTCTGGATTGGTTACCAGTAGTAATATTTCTACTAGCCCACTTTCTTATGTTTCTGATTTGGTTTTACGGGTAGTAAATATTTCCCTTACCTTTAGGGACTCTATGGTTGCTGCGGATTGGTACCATGTAGTTTAAAATTCCTAACCTTTGCACTCTATTGTTCGTTGAATTGGGGTAACGGTTTAGGTTTAATAGCCCCCATAAGCGCTATTATGTTTCTGATTTGGTTTTACTTGGTTTAGTTAAAATTCCTTTACCTAAGCACTCGTATGTTTCTGATGGGTTTACGGTAGTAAAATTTCCTTACTAGACTCGATGTTCTGATGTACCTGTTAGAAATTCCAACCTTGCAACTCCTATGTATTTGAATTGTTTGGTACCGGGTAGTAACATAGGGCTTTCCCTAGCACTCTAGGTTTGGATTGGTACCTGGTTTAGTAATAATTTCCTTACTAAAGAACTTCTATGTTTCTGAAATTTGGTATGGTAAGTTAGTATTAAATTCCTAACCTAGCCCCGCTTTTTATGTTCTGATTGGTACGGTTAGGTAATATTCCTTTTTTACCATAAAAGGGCCACTCTCTTATGTTCTAATTGGTACGGTAGTAATATCCTACTAGGGGGATTCTATGTTGTGGTTGGGTTACGGTAGTAAATATCTACCTAAAAGCACCTTCTATGTTTATGGATTTTGGTTAATGGTAAAGTAATATCCTACCTAGCCACTCTATGTTTTCTTGGATTTGGGTTGTTTTTACTGGTAGTAATATCCTACCTAGCCCCTTTCTAGTTTTCGATTGGGTACGTTAGTTTAATATTCCTTTTAACCTAGGTAAACTGTTATGTTCTGGATTGGTTACCGGTAGTTTAATAAATCCTTTTTAACCTTAGGGCACTCTATGTGCTTTGATTGCTACCGGTTTAGTTAACATTATTCTACCTAAGCCCTCTATGTTTTCTGGATTGGGTACGGTTAGTATATTTTAACTTAAAATAGCACTCTATGTTCTGATTGGTTTACCGGTTGGTTTAGTTAATTATCCTGTTTAACCTAGCCCACTCTATTGTTCTGGATTGGTGACCTGGTAGTAATAATTTTTTTCCTAAACCTAGCCCCCACTCCTTATTGTTTTCTTATTGGTACGGGTAGTAATAATCTATAAACCTAGGGGGACTCTATTGTTCTTGGATTGGTTTACCGGTCGTACATTTTATCATTTGAACCTTTGCCATGGTAGTTCTGATGGTTGTAACGGTAGTAATAGCCCCCCCTAGGGCCTTATGTGTTTTGACTTGGTACTGTAGTAATATCCTACTTAGCACTCTTATGTTTTGATTGTTTACCGGTTAGTAATTCCTTGACATGCACTGTATGTTCTGAACTGGTACCGTTATTAATATTCCTACCTAAAGGACACTCTATGTTCTGGAATGGGTTTTACGGTAGATAGTTTCTAACCGAAAGCCCTCTATTGTTATTGGATTTTTGGTTTTTACCGGTAGTTAATTTATTTTTTTTTACTAACTGGCCAACTCTATTTGTTTCTGATTTGGTTTTTTTTAAACGGTAGTTAATCCTTTACCTAGCACTATTCTGTTTGATTGGTTTTTACGGTAAGTTAATGCCTACTTCCTAAACTAGCACTCATGTTATGATTGTAAACTGGTAGTTAATTATCCTACCTAGGCATCTATTGTTTGATTCTGGGACCCGGTATGTCAATCCTACCTAGCACTCTATGTTCTAATTGGACGCGGTAGTCATATCCTACCTAGCACTCGATGTTCTGCTTGGTACTGGTAGTATATCATACCTAGCATAATGTTCTGATGGTACCAGTAAGTAGTAATATCCTGACCTCGCACCTATTTCTGATTGGTAATGTAGTAAATCCTACCATTACCAATCTATGTTTCTGATTGGTACCAGTAGTAATTCTAACCTAGTCACTCTATTTCTGATTGGTACCGGTAGTACTATCCTACCTAGCACTCTATTTCTGATTGGTACGTAGTAATATCACCTACTGCACTCTATGTTCTAATTGGTACCGTTAGTAATACCTACCTAGCCTCTATGTTCTGATTGGTACCAGCTAATATCCTACCTAGAACTAGTATGTTCTGCTATTGGTACCGGTAGTAATATCCTACTAGACTCTATGTTCTGATTGGTACCTGGTAGTAACTATCCACCTGCACTCTATTTCTGATTGTACCGGTAGTAATACCTCACCTAGCACTCTATGTTCTGATTGGTACCTTGTGTAATATCCTACCTAGCACTCTAGTTTCTGATGGTACTGGTAAGTATATCCTACCTAGCACTTATGTTCTGATTGTAACAGGTAGTAATATACCTACCTAGCACTCTATGTTCTGATTGGTATAAACCGGTTAATAATCCTACCTAGACTCATGATTTCTGGTTTCGGTACTGGTAGTAATATCCTACCTAGCACTCTATGTTCTGAATTGTAATGGTAGTAATATCCTACCTCAGCCATCTATGTTCTGATTGGTACCAGTAGTAATATCTACCTAGCACTCTATGTTCTGATTGGTACCGGTAGTAATATCCTACCTAGCACTCTATGTTCTGATTGGTACCGGTAGTAATATCCTACCTAGCACTCTATGTTCTGATTGGTACCGGTAGTATATCCTACCTAGCCCTCTATGTTCTGATTGGTACCGGTAGTAATTATCCTACATCTATGTTCTGATTGGTAGCCGGTAGTAATATCCTACCTAGCACTCTATGTTCTGATTGGTACCGGTAGTTTAATATCCCTACCTGCACCTCTATGTTCTGATTGTACCAGGTAGTAATATCCTACCTAGCACTCTATGTTCTGATTGGTACCGGTAGTAATATCCTACCTAGCACTCTATTTCTGATTGGTACCGGGTAGTAATATCCTACCTAGCACTCTATGTTCTGATTGGTACGGTAGTAATAATCCTACCTAGCACTCTCATGTTCTGATTGGTACCAGTAGTAATATCTACCCTAGCACTCTATGTTCTGATGGTACCAGTAGTAATATCCTACCTAGCACTCTATTTTGATTGGTACCGGTAGTAATATCTCTACCTAGCACTCTATGTTCTGATTGGTACTGGTAGTATATCTACCTAGCACTCTATGTTATTCTGATTGGTACGGTAGTAATATCCTACCTAGCACTCTATGTTCTGATGGTACCGTAGTAATATCCTACCTAGCACCATGTTCTGATTGGTACTGTAGTAATATCCTACATAGCATCTATGTTCTGATTGGTACCGGTAGTAATATCCTACCTAGATCTATATGTTCTGATTGGTACCGGTAGTAATATCCTACCTCGCACTCTATGTTCTGATTGTACGTAGTATATCCTACTCGCCACTGTATGTTTGTTGGTACCGGTTAGTATATCCTACCTAGCACTCTATGTTCTAATTGGTACCGGTAGTAGATCCTACATAGCACTCTATGTTTTGATTGGTACGGTAGTATATCCTACCTAGCACTCTATGTTCTGATTGGTACAGTAGTAATATCCTACCCTAGCACTCTAGTTCTGATTGGTACTGGTAGTAATTATCCTACCTAGCACTCTATGTTCTGATTGGTACAGTAGTAAATCCTACCTAGCACTCTATTTTCTGATTGGTACCGGTATAATATCACTACCTAGCACTCTATGTTCTGATTGGTACCTGGTAGTAATATCCTACCTAGCACTCTATGTTCTGATTGGTACCGGTAGTAAACTTCCCTAGCACTCTATGTTCTGATTTATGGTAGTAATATCCTACCATAGCACTCTATGTTCTGATTGTACCGTAGTAGTATTAATACCCTATGCACGACTAGTTCTGATTGGTACCGGTAGTAATATCCTACCCTAGCAGCTCTATGTTCTGATTGGTACTGGTAGTAATATCCTACCTAGCAGCTTATGTTCTGATGGTACCGTAGTAATAACCTACAAGCCTCTATGTTCTGATTGGTAACCTGTAGTAATATCCTACCTGCACTCTATGTTCTGATTGGTGACCGGTAGTAATATCCTACCAGCACTCTATGTTCTGATTGGTACTGGTGTAATCCTACTCGCCACTCTATGTTCTGATTGTACTGGTAGTATTCCTACCTGCTCCCTGTCTAATGGTAGTATGATCCTACCTAGCACTCTATGTTCTGATTGGTACCTGGTGGTAGTATACATACTTAGCATTATGTTGATGGTACTTATAATATCCTACCTAGCACTCTATGTTCTGACTTGTACCGGTAGTATATCCTACCTAGACTCTATGTTCTGATTGGTACGGTAGAGAATATCCACCAGCACTCTATGTTCTGATTGGTACCGTAGTAATATCCTCTGCCACTCTATGTTCTGATTGGTACTGGTAGTAATCATCCTACCTAGCACTCTATGTTTGATTGGTACCGGTAGTAATAGCCTTTCACCTAGCCCTCTATGTTCTGATTGGTATATGGTAAATATCCTGACCTAGCACTCTATGTTCTGATTGTACCGGTAGTAATATCCTACCTAGCACTCTATGTTCTGATTGGTACCGGTAGTAAATCCTACCTAACTATATGTTCTGATTGGTACCGGTAGTAATACCTACCTTGCACTATGTTCTGATTGGTACCGTAGTAATATCCGACCTTGCACTCTATGTTTGATTGGTACCCTGTAGTTAATATCCTACCTAGCACTCTTGTTCTGATTGGTACCGGTAGTAATATCTACATCTAGCACTCTATGTTGATTGGTAACCTGTAGAATCCTACCAGACTCATGTTTATTGGACCTAGTAATATCCTACTTGCACTCTATGTTTCTATTGGTACCGGTAGTGAATAGCCCCCTAGCCTCTATGTTTGATGGTACTGTAGTAATCCTACCTAGCACTCTATGTTCTGATTGTACCGAGTAGTAATATCCATACCTTAGCACTACTATGTCTGATTGGTACCTGTGAGTTAATATCCTACCTAGACTCTATGTTCTAATTGGTACCTGTATGTAAATCCGACCTGCACTCTATGTTCTGATGGGTACCGGTTAGTAATACCCCCTACGCTCTATGTTCTGATTGGTAATGTAGTAAATCCTACCTAGACCTCATGTTCTGATGTGTACGGTAGTAATATCCTAACCTGCACTTATGTTCTGATTGGTACCGGTAGTAATATCCTACTAAGCTCTCTATGTTCTGATTGTTACGGTAGTAATATCTACCTAGCCTCTATTTGATTGTACGGTAGTAATATCCTACCTAGCACTCTTGTTCTGATTGGTACCGGTAGTAATCCTACCTACACTCTATGTTCTGATTGGTACGGTAGTAATATCCTACTAGCACTCATATTTCGATGGTACCGGTAGTATATTCCCTACCTAGCACTCTATGTTTATGGTACCGGTAGTAATATCCTACCTAGCACTCGTCATGTTCTGATTGGTACAGGTAGTAATATCCTACCTAGAACTCTATGTTCTGATTGGTACTGTAGTAATATCCTTACCTAGCACTCTATTTCTGATTGGTACCAGTAGTAATGATCCTACCGTAGTCCCTCTATGTTCTGATTGTACTGGTAGTAATATCCTTTTTTTTTGTTTAAAAACCATAGCACTCATGTTTATGATGGTACCGTAGTAATATCCTACCTAGCACTCTATGTTCTGATTGGTACACGGTAGTAATATCACTAGACTCTATGTTATGATTGTACCGGTTGTAATATATCCTACCTGCACTCTATGTTAGATTGGTACCGGTGTAATAGCCCCTAGCACTCTATGTTTGATTGGTACTGGTAGTAATATCCTACCCTAGCACCTAGTTCTGATTGGTACCGGTAGTAATATCCTACCTAGCACTCTATGTTTGTTGGTACGGTAGTAATACCTCCTACATCTAGTTTGATTGGTACACCGGTAGTAATATCCTACTGCACTATCTATGTTCGAGTTGTACCAGGTAGTAATATTCCTACCTTGCACTCTATGTTCTGATTGGTACGGTAGTAATATCCTACCTAGCACTCTATGTTTCTATTGGTACCGGTAGTAAGACCTACCTAGCACTCTATGTTCTGATGGTACCTGGAGTAATATCCTACCTAGCACTCTATGTTCTGATTGGTACCGTAGTAATATCCTACTAGCACTCTATGTTCTGATTGGTACGGTAGTAATACCTACCTAGCACTCTATGTTTCATTGGTTACCGGTATAATATCCTACCTAGCACTCGTATGTTCTGATGTGTACCGGTAGTAATATCCTAACTGCACTCTATGTTTCTGATTGGTACCGTAGTAATATTCCTACCTAGCACTCTAGTTCTGATGGTACGGTAGTAATATCCTACCTTGCACTCTATGTTCTGATTGGTACCTGGTAGTAATAGCTCCTCCTACGACTCTATGTTCTGATTGTACTGGTAGTAATATCCTACCTAGCACTCTATGTTCTGATTGGTACCGTAGTAATATCCTACCTAGCACTCTATGTTCTGATTGGTACCGTAGTAATATCCTACCTAGCACTCATGTTCTGATTGGTACCGTGTAATATTCTACGCTAGCCTCTATGTTTGATTGGTACCGGTAGTATATCCTACCTAGCACTCTATGTTCTGATTGGTACCGGTAGTAATATCCTACCTAGCCCTCTATTTCTGATTGGTACCGGTAGTATATACCACCTAGACTCGTATGTTCTGATTGGTACCGTAGTAATATCCTACCTAGCACTCTATGTTCTGATTGGTACGGTAGTAATCTACCTAGCCCTCTAGTTCTATTGGTACGGTAGTAATATACTACCTAGCACTCTATTTCTGATTGGTACCGGTAGTAATATCCTACCTAGCACTCTATGTTCTGATTGGTACCGGTAGTAATATCCTACCTAGCACTCTATGTTCTGATTGGTACTGGTAGTAATATCCTACCTAGCACTCTATGTTCTGATTGGTACCGGTAGTAATATCCTACCTGCACTCTATGTTTCTAATGGTACCGGTAGTAATATCCTACCTGACTACTATGTTCTGATTGGTACCTGGTAGTAATATCCTACCTGCTATCATACCTAGGTTTCTATTGGTACTGGTAGTAATATCCTACCTAGAGCTCTATGTTTCTGATTGGACTGGTAGTAATATCCTACCTAGCACTCTATGTTCTGATTGTACGGTAGTAATATCCTACCTTGCACTCTATGTTGATTGGTACCGGTAGTAATAGCCTCCCTAGACTCTATGTTCGATTGGTACTGGTAGTATAATACCTACCTAGCACTCTATGTTCTGATTTGTACGGTAGTAAATCCTACCTAGCACTCTATGTTCTGATTGGTACTGTAGTAAATCCTACCTAGCAC
Source organism: Hymenochirus boettgeri (assembly GCA_019447015.1). Taxonomy (NCBI): domain Eukaryota; kingdom Metazoa; phylum Chordata; class Amphibia; order Anura; family Pipidae; genus Hymenochirus; species Hymenochirus boettgeri. Next base: position 21,892 of record JAACNH010000870.1, on the reverse strand, counting down.
TCTGATTTCTGATTGGTACCGGTAGTAATATCTACCTAGCATCTATGTTTCTGATTGGTACCGTGTAATATCCTACTAGACTCTATGTTCTGATGGGTACCGTAGTAATATCCTACCTAGCATCTAGTGTCTGATTGGTACCGGTAGTAATATCCTACCTAGACACTCTATGTTCTAATTGGATTAACGGTGAGTATATCCTACTAGCACTCTATGTTCTGATTGGTACTGTAGTAATATCCTACCTAGCATCTATGTTCTGATTGGTACCGGTAGTAATATCCACCTAGCACTCTATGTTCTGATTGGATAATGCGTTAGTTAATATCCTACATAGCACTCTATGTTCTGATGGTACCGTAGTCAATCCTACCTAGCACTCTATGTTGATTGGTACCGGTAGTAATATTCTACCTAGACTCTATGTTCTGATTGGTACCTGTAGTAATATCCACTTAGCACTCCTAGTGTTCTGATTGGTACCGTAGTAAAGCCTCCTAGCACCTATGTCTGTTGGTACGGTAGTAATATCCTACCTAGCACTCTATGTTCTGATTGGTAGGTAGTAATATCCTACCTAGCACTCTAGTTTCTGATTGGTACCGGTAGATATCCTACCTAGCACTCTATGTTCTGATTGGTACGGTAGTAATATCCTACCTTAGCACTCTATGTTCTGATTGGTACCGGAGTAATATCCTACCTAGCACTCTATGTTCTGAGTGGTATGTGTAGTAATATCCTACATAGGCATACTATGTTCTGATTGGTACCTGGTAGTAATATCCTACCTAGCACTCTATGTTCGATTGGTACCGTAGTAATATCCTACCTAGCACTCTAGGTTTGATTGGTACCGGTGTAGTAATATCCTACCTAGCACTCTATGTTCTGATTGTACGGTAGTATATCCTCCTAGCACTTCTATGTTCTGATTGGTACGGTAGTAATATCTACCTAGCACTCTATGTTCTATTGGTACGGTAGTAATATCCTACCTAGCACTCTATGTTCTGATTGGTACGGTAGTAATATCCTACCTAGCACTCTATGTTCTGATTGGTACGGTAGTAATATCCTACCTAGCCTCTAGTGTTCGGATTGGTACCGGTAGTAATATCCCTAGCAACTCTATGTTCTGATTGGTACTGGTAGTAATATCCTACCTAGCACTCATGTTCTGATTGGTACCGGTAGTAAATCCTACCTAGCACTCTATGTTCTGATTGGTACGTAGTAATTCCTACCAGCTCTATGTTGATGTACTAGTACTATCCTCTAGCACTGTATGTTCTGATTGGTACCGGTAGTAATATCCACTAGCACTCTATGTTCTGATTGTACCGGTAGTATATCCTACCTAGCACTCTAATGTTCTGATTGGTACCAGGGTAGTAATATCACTACCTAGACCTCTGTTCTGATTGTACCGGTAGTAAATCCTACTAACCAGTTCTGATTTGGTACCGTAGTAATATCCACCTGCACTCTATGTTCTGATTGGTAACCGGTAGTAATATCCTACCTAGCACTCTATGTTCTGATTGGTACCGTAGTAATTCCTACCTAGCACTCTATGTTCTGATTGGTACCGGTAGTAATATCCTACAGCACTATAGTTCTGATTGGTACCGGTAGTAATATCCTACCTAGCACCTCTATGTTCTGATTGGTACCGGTAGTAATATCCTACCTAGACTCTAGTTCTGATTGGTACCTGTAGTAATATCCTACCTAGCACTCTATGTTCTGATGGTACGGTAGTAATACCTCCTAGCACTCTATGTTTGATTGGTAATGGTAGTAATATCCTACCTAGCACTCTATGTTCTGATTTGACCGGTAGTAATATCTACCTAGCACTCTATGTTCTGATTGGTACCGGTAGTAATATCCTACCTAGCACTCTATGTCTGATTGGTACCAGTAGTAATATCCTACCAACTCTATGTTCTGGTTGGACCGGTAGTAATATCCTACTAGCACTCTATGTTCTGATTGGTACCGGTAGTAATATCCTACTAGCACTCTATGTTCTGATTGGTACCGGTAGTAATATCCTTCCAGCCTCTATGTCTGATTGGTACCGTAGTAATATCCTACCTAGCCCTCTATGTTCTGATTGGTACCGGTAGTAATATCCTACCTAGCACTCTAATGTTCTGATTGGTACCGGTAGTAATATCCTACCTAGCACTCTATGTTTGATTGGTACCGGTAGTATATCCTACCTAGACTCTATGTTCTGATGTTGGTACCGTAGTAATATCCTACCTTGCACTCTATGTTCTGATTGGTACCGGTATTAATACCCACCTAGGACTCTATGTTCTGATTGGTACCTTAGGTAGTAATATCCTACTAGCACTCTATGTTCTGATTTGTACCGGTAGTAATATCTACCTAGCACTCTATGTTCTGATTGGTACCGGTAGTAATATCCTACCTAGCCCTCTATGTTTCTGATTGGTACTGGTAGTAATATCCTACCTAGCACTCTATGTTCTGATTGGTACCGGTAGTAATCCTCCCTAGCACTCTATGTTCTGATTGGTACTGGTAGTAATATCCTACCTAGCACTCTATGTTCTGATTGTACCGGTAGTAATATCCTACCTAGCACTCTATGTTCTGATTGGTACCTGTAGTAATATCCTACCTTGCACTCTATGTTCTGATTGGTACCGGTAGTAATATCCTACCTAGCACTCTATGTTCTGATTGGTACCGGTAGTAATACCTCCCTAGCACTCTATGTTCTGATTGGTACTGGTAGTAATATCCTACCTAGCACTCTATGTTCTGATTTTGTACCGGTAGTAATATCCTACCTAGCACTCTATGTTCTGATTGGGTACGGTAGTAATATCCTACCTAGCACTCTATGTTCTGATTGGTACCTGTAGTAATCCTACCTATGCACTCTATGTTCTGATTGGTACCGGTAGATATCCTACCTTGCACTCTATGTTCTGATTGGTACGGTAGTAAATCCTACCTTGCCACTCTTGTTCTGATTGGTACCGGTAGTAATATCACCTAGCACCTCTATGTTCTGATTGGTACCGTAGTAATATCCTACCTAGAATCTATGTTATGATGGTAGCCTGTAGTAATATCCTACCTAGCACTCTATGTTCTGATTGGTACCGGTAGTAATATCCTACCTGCCACTCTATGTTCTGATTGGTACTGTAGTAATATCCTACCTAGCACTCTATGTTCTGATTGGTACCGTAGTAATATCCTACCTTGCACTCTATGTTCTGATTGGTACCCGGTAGTAATATCCTACTAGCACTCTATGTTCTGATTGGTACCGTAGTAATATCCTACCTTGCACTCTATGTTCTGATTGGTACGGTAGTAATATCCTACCTAGCATCTATGTTCTAATTGGTACGGTAGGAATATCCTACCTAGCACTCTATGTTCTGATTGGTACGGTAGTAATATCACCTAGCCTCTATGTTCTGATTGGTACCAGTAGTAATATCCTACTAGCATCTATGTTCTGATTGGTACTGGTAGTAATATCCTACCTAGCACTCTATGTTCTGATTGGTACCAGTAGTAATATCCTACCTAGCACTCTATGTTCTGATTGGTACCGGTAGTAATATCCTACCTAGCACTCTATGTTCTGATTGGTACCGTAGTAATATCCTACCTAGCACTCTATGTTCTGATTGGTACCGGTAGTAATATACCTCCCAGCACTCTATGTTCTGATTGGTACTGGTAGTAATATCCTACCTAGCACTCTATGTTCTGATTGGTAGGGTATATATCCTACCTAGCACTCTATGTTCTGATTGGTACCGGTAGTAATATCTCTCACTAGCACTCTATGTTCTATTGGTAACGTAGTTAATTCCTACCTAGACTCTATGTTCTGATTGGTACGTAGTTATATATCCTACCAGCACTATGTTCTGATTGGTACTAGGTAGTAATATCCTACCTAGCACTCTATGTTCTGATTGGTACCGGTAGTAATATCCTACCTAGCACTCTATGTTCTGATTGGTACCGGTAGTAATATCCTACCTAGCACTCTATGTTCTGGTTGGTACCGGTAGTAATATCCTACCTAGCACTCTATGTTCTGATTTGTACTGGTAGTAATATCCTACCTAGCACTCTATGTTCTGATTGGTACTGGTAGTAATATCCTACCTAGCCCTCTATGTTCTGATTGGTACCGGTAGTAATATCCTACCTAGCACTGTATGTTCTGATTGGTACCGGTAGTAATATCCTACCTAGCACTCTATGTTCTGATTGGTACGGTAGTAATATCTCTACTAGCCTCTATGTTCTGATTGGTACCGGTAGTAATATATACCTAGCACTCTATGTTCTGATTGGTACCGGTAGTAATATCCTACCTAGCACTCTATGTTCTGATTGGTACCGGTAGTAATATCCTACCTAGCACTCTATGTTCTGATTGGTACCGGTAGTAATATCCTACCTAGCACTCTATGTTCTGATTGGTACGGTAGTAATATCCTACCTTGCAACGTATGTTCTGATTGGTACCGGTAGTAATATCCTACCTAGCACTCTATGTTCTGATTGGTACCGGAGTAATATCTACCTAGCACTCTATGTTCTGATGGTACAGTAGTAATATCCTACCTAGACTCTATGTTCGGTTGGTACCGGTAGTAATATCCTACCTAGCATCTATGTTCTGATTGGTACCGGTAGTAATATACTACTAGCACTCTATGTTCTGATTGTACCGGTAGTAATATCCTCTCTAGCACTCTATGTTCTGATTGGTACCAGTAGTAATATCCTACCTAGCACTCTATGTTCTGATTGGTACCGGTAGTAATATCCTACCTAGCACTCTATGTTCTGATTGGTACCGGTAGTAATATCCTACCTAGCACTGTATGTTCTGATTGGTACCAGTAGTAATATCTACCTAGCATCTTGTTCTAATTGGTACCGGTAGTAATATCCTACCTAGCACTCTATGTTTTGATTGGTACCGGTAGTAATATCCTACCTAGCATTCTATGTTCTGATTGGTACAGTAGTAATATCCTACCTAGCACTCTATGTTCTGATTGGTACTGGTAGTAATATCCTACCTAGCACTCTATGTTCTGATTGGTACCAGTAGTAATATCCTACCTAGCACTCTATGTTCTGATTGGTACCGGTAGTAATATCTACCTAGGACTCTATGTTCTGATTGGTACCTGTAGTAATATCCTACCTTGCACTCTATGTTCTTATTGGTACTGGTAGTAATATCCTACCTAGCACTCTATGTTCTGATTGGTACTGGTAGTAATATCCTACCTAGCACTCTATGTTCTGATTTGTACCGGTAGTAATATCCTACCTAGCACTCTATGTTCTGATTGGTACCGGTAGTAATATCCTACTAGCACTCTATGTTCTGATTGGTACTGGTAGTAATATCCTACCTAGCACTCTATGTTCTGATTGTACCGTAGTAATATCCTACCCTAGCACTCTATGTTCTGATTGGTACTGGTAGTAATATCCTACCTAGCACTCTATGTTCTGATGGTACCGGTAGTATATCCTACCAGCACTCTATGTTCTGATTGTACCTGTGTAATATCCTACCTAGCCACTCTATGTTCTGATTGGTACCGGTAGTAATATCCTACCTAGCACTCATGTTCTGATTGGTACGGTAGTTAATAGCCTCCCTAGCATCTATGTTCTGATTGGTACTGGTAGTAATATCCTACCTAGCACTCTATGTTCTGATTGGTACCGGTAGTAATATCCTACCTAGCACTCTATGTTCTGATTGGTACCGGTAGTAATATCCTACCTAGCACTCTATGTTCTGATTGGTACCTGTAGTAAATCCTACCTTGCACTCTATGTTCTGATGGTACCGGTAGTAATATCCTACCTTGCACTCTATGTTCTGATTGGTACCTGTAGTAATATCCTACCTTGCACTCTATGTTCTGATTGGTACCGGTAGTAATATCCACTAGCACTCTATGTTCTGATTGGTACTGTAGTAATATCCTACTAGACTCTATGTTCTGTTGGTACCTGTAATATCCTACCTGCACTCTATGTTCTGATGGTACCGGTAGTAAATCCACCTAGCATCTATGTTCTGATTGTACCTGTAGTAATATCCTACCTAGCACTCTATGTTCTTGATTGGTACCTGTAGTAATATCCTACCTGCACTCTATGTTCTGATTGGTACGGTAGTAATATCCTACTAGACTCTATGTTCTGATTGGTACCTGTAGTAATATCCTACCTTGCACTCTATTTCTGATTGGTACCGGTAGTAATATCCTACCTTGCACTCTATGTCTGATTGGTACCTGTAGTAATATCCTACCTAGACTCTATGTTCTGATTGGTACCTGTAGTAATATCCTACCTTGCACTCTATGTTCTGATTGGTACCGGTAGTAATAGCCTCCCTAGCACTCTATGTTCTGATTGGTACTGGTAGTAATATCCTACTAGCACTCTATGTTCTGATTGGTACCGGTAGTAATATCCTACTAGCATTCTATTTTCTGATTGGTACCGGTAGTAATATCCTACCTAGCCCTCTATGTTCTGATTGGTACCGGTAGTAATATCCTACCTAGCCCTCTATTTCCTGATTGGTACAGTAGTAATATCCTACATAGCCTCTATGTTCTGATTGGTCCGCTGAGCAAATGTTTCAGTTCGCTCATGGTAGGGGAACCCCTCCGTTTTGATAATCTATCTAGGTCTGCTTGCAGTAATTGCACATTGTTTTCCCCAATGTATGAAAATGTGGAATGAGGGTCGAGTTGTGGGAAGAGCTTTAGTACATGGTGGACGTTGTTTAGTCATGTCTGTGTAATAAAGACTATTCCACTTCCATTTAACCTGGTTCAAGGAGATCGGTGGTTAACGTGCGTTTAGCACTTATTTTACTCATGTTTTGGGAAAAGCACAGCGTACCTGATAAAATACCTGCAGGGAGATGCAAATAACGATAAGAACTTTTATTGAATAAACCCTGCAGGTTTGTTACGTTATACCTACCATGTAGTGCATGGGATTGTGATTGCCTTTACGAGCGATGTTGCGTTATTGAATCTTGCCCGCTTGTGGATATTACTGACAAGATCCCAGTGTATCTGATGTGATTTAATTGTCAGTGTTTAGTAGGACAGGGAAAGGGTTAAATAAATCCCATAGCGCCATTGGGTCTCTAATAGCAAGTGGCCAAAACTGGGCTTCGCTCCTCAGATTACAGGCTGGGATGCTACGTGTCTCCAGCCACATCTGTGTCAGGCTAATCCCAACAAGACGATCATTGTGTCCAACACACTGGGCGAGGAAAGAAATAAATAATGCGCAGGAAAAGAAACGCACAAAGGATGATGCACAGAATGGCACTGTGTCTTCTCACAACACAACCCAAACAGACCAAACCGAACGGGTAAAACTGAATAATTGGTTCATGTTTCTATGGAAAATTCAATAGCAGTCTGTAGGATACGTGCTGGGCGTCAAAAAGGACGCAAGGCGCTTAATCTCCCTCTGTATATTATAAGTATCCCCGTACCAACCAGAACTACAGTATATGTATTAATACCAGTAATTCTCATATATATAGTATCCGTAACAACCAGAACTACAGTATATGTATTAATAAAAAGTAATTATCAATATAATATAGTATCCCCGTACCAACCAGAACTACAGTATAGTATTAATACCAGTAATTCTCAATATTATATAGTATCCCCGTACCAACCAGAACTACAGTATAATATTAATACCAGTAATTCTCAATATTATATAGTATCCCTGTACCAACCAGAACTAAAGTAATAGTATTAATACCAGTAATTCTCAATATTATATAGTATCCCCGTACCAACCAGAACTACAGTATATGTATTATACCAGTAATTCTCATATTATTAGTATCCCGTACCAACCAGAACTACAGTATATGTATTAATACCAGTAATTCTCAATATTATATAGTACCCGTACCAACCAGAAATACAGTATATGTTTAATACCAGTAATTCTCATATTATATAGTATCCCCGTACCAACCAGAACTACAGTATATGTATTAATACCAGTAATTCTCAATATTATATAGTATCCCTAGCCAACCAGAACTACAGTATATGTATTAATACCAGTAATTCTCATATTATATAGTATCCCTGTACCAAACCAGAATACAGTATATGTATTAATACCAGTAATTCTCAATATTATATAGTATCCCTGTACCAACCAGAACTACAGTATATGTATTAATACCAGTAATTCTCAATATTATATAGTATCCCCGTACCCACCAGAACTACAGTATATGTATTAATACCAGTAATCTCAATATATATAGTATCCCCGTACCAACCAGAACTACAGTATATGTATTAATACCAGTAATTCTCATATTATATTGTATCCCTGTACCAACCAGAACTAAAGTATATGTATTAATACCGTAATTCTCAAATATTTAGTATCCCCGTACCAACCAGAACTACAGTATATGTATTAATACCAGTAATTCTCAATATTATATAGTATCCCGTACCAACCAGAACTACAGATATGTATTAATACCAGTAATTCTCAATATATATAGTATCCCGTACCAACCAGAACTACAGTATATGATTATTAATACCCGTAATTCTCAATATTATATAGTATCCGTACCAACCAGAACTACAGTATATGTATAATACCGGAATTCTCAATATTATATAGTACCCCGTACCAACCAGAACTACAGTATATGTATTAATACCGTAATTCTCAATATTATATTGTATCCTGTACCAACCAGAACTACAGTATATGTATTAATACCAGTAATTCTCAATATTATATAGTATCCCCGTACAACCAGAACTACAGTATATGTATTAATACCAGTAATTCTCAATATTATATAGTATTCCTGTACCAACCAGAACTAACAGTATATGATTAATACGTAATTCTCATATTATATAGTACCCGTACCAACCAGAACTACAGTATATGTATTAATACCAGTAATTCTCAATATATATAGTATCCGTACAACCAGAACTACAGATATGTATTATACCAGTAATTTCAATATTTTATAGTATCCCGTACCAACCAGAACTACAGTATATGTATTAATACCAGTAATTCTCAATATTATATAGTATCCCCGTACCAACCAGAACTACAGTATATGTATTAATACCAGTAATTCTCAATATTATATAGTATCCCTTACCAACCAGAAATACAGTATATGTATTAATACCAGTTATCTCAATATTATATAGTACCGTACCAACCAGAACTACAGTATATGTATTAATACAGTAATTTCAATATTATATAGATCCCTTACAACCAGAACTACAGTATATGTATTAATACCAGTAATTCTCAATATTATATAGTATCCGTACCAACCAGAACTACAGTATATGTAATAATACCAGTAATTCTCAATATATATAGTATCCCTGTACCAACCAGAACTACAGTATATGGATTAATACAGTAATTCTCAATATTATATAGGATCCCTGTACCAACCAGACTACAGTATATGTATTAATACCAGTAATTCTCAATATTATATAGTATCCCTACCAACCAGACTACAGTATATGTATTAATACCAGTAATTCTCAATATTATATAGTATCCCCGTTACCAAGAACTACAGTATATGTTAATAATACAGTAATTCTCAATATTATATAGTATCCCCGTACCAACCAGAACTACAAGCATAGTATTAATACCAGTAATTTCAATATTATATAGTATCCCCGTACCACCAGAACTACAGTATATGTATTAAATACCAGTAATTCTCAATATTATATAGTATCCCTTCCAACCAAACTACAGTTATGTATTAATACCAGTAATTCTCAATATTATATAGATCCCCGTACCAACCAGAACTACAGTATATGATTAAATACCAGTAATTCTCAAATATTATATAGTATCCCCGTCCAAACCAGAACTACAGTATATGTATAATACCAGTAATTCTTAATATTATATAGTATCCCGTACCAACCAGAACACAGTATATGTATTAATACCAGTAATTCTCAATATTATTATAGTATACCTTGTACCAACCAGAACTACAGTATATGTGTATTAATACCAGTAATTCTCAATATTATATAGTATCCCCGTACCAACAGAACTACAGTATATGTTATTAATACCAGTATTCTCAATATTATATAGTATCCCGTTACCAACCAGAACACAGTATATGTTAATACCAGTAATTCTCAATTATATAGTATCCCCGTACCAACCAGAACTACAGTATATGTATTAATACCAGTAATTCTCAATATTATATAGTATCATGTACCAACCAGAACTACAGTATATGTTATTAATACCAGTAATTCTCAATTTATTAATAGTCCCCGTACCAACCAGAACTACAGTATATGTATTAATACCAGTAATTCTCAATTATTATATAAGTATCCCGTACCAACCAGAACTACAGTATATGTATTAATACCAGTAATTCTCAATATATATAGTATCCCTGTACCAACCAGAAACTACAGTATATGTATTAATACCAGTAATTTCCATATATATAGATCCCCGTACCAACCAGAACTACAGTAATGTATTAATACCAGTAATTCTCATATTATATAGTATCCCCGTACAACCAGAACTACAGTATATGTATTAATACCAGTAATTCTCAATATTATATAGTATCCCCTGTACCAACCAGAACTACAGTATATGTATTAATACCAGTAATTCTCAATATTATATAGTATCCCGTACCAACCAGAAATACAGTATATGTATTAATACCAGTAATTCTCAATATTATATAGTATCCCGTACCAACCAGAACTACAGTATATGTATTAATCCAGTAATTCTCAATATTATATAGTATCCCTGTACCAACCAGAACTACAGTATAGTATTAATACCAGTAATTCAATATTTTATGTATCCCTGTACCAACCAGAACTACAGTATATGTATTAATACCAGTAATTCTCAATATTATATAGCCCGTACCAACCAGAACTACAGTATATGTATTAATACCAGTAATTCTCAATATTATATAGTATCCCCGTACCAACCAGAACTACAGTATATGTATTAATACCAGTAATTCTCAATATTATATAGATCCCTGTACCAACCAGAACTACAGTATATGTATTAATACAGTAATTCTCAATATTATATAGTATCCCCGTACCAACCAGAACTCAGTTTATGATTAATACCAGTAATTCTCCATATTATATAGTATCCCCGTACCAACCAGAACTACACGTATATGTATAATACAGTAATTCTCAATATTATTTAGTATCCCTGTACCAACCAGAACTACAGTATATGTATTAATACCGTAATTCTCCATATTATATAGTATCCCCGTACCAAACCAGACCAACCAGAACTACAGTATATGTATTAATACCAGTAATTCTCCATATTATATAGTATCCCCGTACCAACCAGAACTACAGTATATGTATTAATACCAGTAATTCTCAATATACAGCATACAAACGGGGATAAGTGCAAGTCTTTATACAGATAAATTAAATTTACATAAATAAAGTTTCAAAGGCTAAGAACACATTTATATATCTATATATAAATTAAGTAAGGTATGCCTTGACATATAAGGAAAGAGATCCCTGCCCCGAAGAGCTTACAATCAAAGTGGGAGGGAGGAAATACAGAGCTGGTTTTCATATACAAGTAAATCCCGGGGACACTGGTTTCATATGTGTGAATTTATTTTCAACGTTTCGACGACACGTAGGTCGTCTTCATCAGGATAATAATAAAAGTGCAATAGTGCTCCAACTTATAGATCATCGTGTGATACAAACCACACCCCCATTTAATTAAAGTGTGAACACTGAATGTATATTTTTTAAAATATACATTTTAGGGAATGTGGAAGGGAATTTGTGTGTTTGTGCTGCAGATTTTAAACTCGATAATGCCAATGATGAAGACATTGTTGTTTTTAATCACCCTTTAAATATTGCTGTCACGTGAATTAAAGGTAGGTCAGTTGGTGTGTGTACTCGTGTCGGGTTGGGGGTTAAAAACTTTTTTGATTATAGATCAAAATTATTTTTTTTTAACTTTAGTTACCCTTTAAGTATGGCTGCCATAGTAATGGATAAGTAGATCCGTAGGTGTGTGTACCTTTGTCGGGTTGGAGGTTAAAAAAAAAAAAACTTTTTTGTTGATTGGTCAAAATTAGGCTTTTTGACTTTAGTTACCCTTAAAGTATGGCTGCCACAGGAATAGAAGGGTAGGTCAGCAGGTACGTGTACCTGTGTCAGATTGGGGGTTAAAAAAATAAATTTGTTGATTATTAGTCAAAATTGTTTTTTGATTATAGTTACCCTTTAAATATGGCTGCCATGAAAATGGAAGGGTAGGTCAATAGGCGTGTGTACCTGGATCAGGTTGGAAGTTCAAAAAAAATGTTTTTTGGATTATTGATCTTTTTTTTCTTTAGTTACCCTTTAGGGATGGCTGCCACACTAATGGCCACACTAATGGGTAAGTAGATCAGTAGGTGTGTACCTGGGTCTGGTTGAGGGGGTATGTCTTTTTTGTGTTTACAAACATAAAACTATCTTTTATTGAGGATAAATCTAAATTAGTTTTTTTGACTTTAGTTACCCTTTAAGTATGGCTGCCACAGGAATGGAAAGGTAGGTCAGTAGGTGTGTGTACCAATGTGAGGTTAGGTATGTCTTTTTTGTTTTAACAACCATAAAACTAACTTTTATTGAGGATATATCAAAATTAGTTTTTTTGACTTTATTTACCCTTTAAGTATGGCTGCCACAGGAATGGAAGGGTAGGTCAGTAGGTGTGTGAGGTTGGGCGTATGTGTTTTTGCATGTATGACCATATAACTTTCATTGATGATTGAATAAAATTTGTTTTTTTTACTATAGTTACCGTTTAAATATGGCTTCCATGGGAATGGAAAGGTAGGTCTGTAGGTGGGTGTACCTGTGTCTGTGTGGGGGGTTGGGGGTATCACCATTTGTATTTATGACCGCGGATTCCTTAGCTAGAAGATATCACACTTCTCCTATATGCCCCGCGCGTCTGCACCGAATTTCATGTCTCTAGCTCAAAAACTGTGGGAGGAGATACGGTCCAAAAAAGCGGAAGAATAAAACGGAAGAAGAAGAAGAAAGAACAGGAATTTGGCTCTTCCAGCCAAATAAATAATAATAAATAATAATAAATAATAATAAATACATTTATTTCCGATTGCCACTTGGAGTCAGGAAGGAATTTTTTCCCCCTTCATAAATTTGGTGGGGGTTTTTTGCCTTCCTCTGGATCAACAGTTAGGCAGGAAATGAGGATATTGCTAGATGGGTTGGACTGGATGGACGTATGTCTTTATTCAACCTCAAATACTATACTATACTATACTATTACATATTTAAAGTGCAATGTGAAATACATATCTAGAATATTACATGTTTTATCAAATATAACAAATGGAACTCCTTCTTACACTATACCAAATCCTTCTAACCAACCAGAGTTATTGTGATCATCTAATTTAAAACACAAACTTTTTAAAGGAAGCATTTAAAGGAAACATTTAAAGGAAACATTTAAAGGAAACATTTAAAGGAAACATTTAAAGGAAAATTGGGGGTTATCGTGTTAAGTTTATGCATCCATATCCTCTATCTTCGCCTATGTAAAGCTTGACTGGTCAATTACCATTACCTTAATGAGCTCACTGGGTTGTTTTCTTAAGCAAAATGTAAGCCGCAGGATTTTCATCACCTTTAAGGTCATTCTTAACCATTCGTTCCTAGTTGGTTTTATATGTGACTTATGAGTGGTAAATCTTTTTTTTAAAAGGGGTTATCATTTTCCCTTCATAGTACACAGGTGCAGGAACACGTTATACACGTAAATACTAGTGTCACGATCTTACTTCCCTTAATTTTGATCTTCTGACCATTATGCAGATAGAAAAGAGATAACACCTAGTTCATCCATATTTATTCTTACTGTATTTGGGTGCTGGGTCTGCCGCTACTAAAAAATCTCTCAGGTTTTTATTCCTTTTAAACACTACTTTTTGTTTATCCATTTTCTTTACATTAGAGTCACTCTCCACTACTTCCCAATAGTCACTTCCCATCTCACTATGTTGCACTATAAACAGAATACACACTTGCTTTTTTCAGGGCTCTCTCTAACACCCATTCCTTATACCCTTTTTTATGGAATTTATCCCACATTTATTTTAATTTCAACTCACAACTAGAAAGGGAAATTTTAAGTCTAAACTTTGAATTTGGCTTGAAGGGCTGCATTTTGGAAGGGAATTTGTGTGTTTGTGCTGCAGATTTTAAAACTCAATAATGGGAATGATGAGTTTGTAGTGAACGCTTGTTTGTGGTACCCAGCCCAAAGCGGTGCTAATTTTGATCCAATCAATCAGAAAGCTAACATCTGATTGGTTAGGGCAAAATTAGCACCATTTTTCAATGATAAGAACTTTTATTGAATCTCTCTGTATCTTTTTGATGATTGGTCTAAATTTGGGTTGGGGGTTAAAAAAACAAATTTTTTATTATAATCAAAATTAATTTTTTGACTTAAGTACCTTGAAATATGGCTGCCACTGTAATGAATAAGATCAGTAGGTGTGTGTGTACCTGGGTCTGGTTGAGGGGGTATGTCTTTTTTATGTTTACAACCATAAAACTATCTTTTAATTGAGGATAAATACAATTGTTTTTTTTGACTTTAGTTACCCTTTAATATGGCTTCCATGGGAATGGAAGGTAGGTCAGTAGGTGGGTTGTACCTGGGTCTGTGTGGGGGGTTGGGGGATCACCATTTGTATTTATGACCATACATACAAATGTGGTGGAAATTCACGACAACGCCGTAACGCTTCCGCGGATTCTTAGCTAGAAACGAGCACCATTCTCCTATATGCCCCGCAGTCTGTACCGAAATTTCATGTCTCTAGCTCAAAACTGGGGAGGAGATACGGTCCAAAAAAGCGGAAGAATAAAACGGAAGAAAAAGAAGAAGAAGAAATAGAAAGAACAGGAATTTGGCTTTTTCAAGACAAATTAATTAGAGATGGACTAGAACTCAAACTCGAACCCAAACGTGTTCGGGTTGAACAGACTAGGACTTCTCGAACTATCCTGGACCCAGATTTCTCGGACTTTCGATATTTTCAGGACTTTCGTAATTATCGGATGTTCAATGCGCGATTTAATAGTGTATTATACCATACGCCAGTAAATATCGAATATCGAAGCCGCAAGTAAAATGTCTATTATACCAATTCGCGAGTAAATATCGAATATCGAATATGCGAGTAAAATGTCTATTATACCAATACGCGAGTAAATATCGAATATCGAATATGCGAGTAAAATGTCTATTATACCAATAGCGACGGTAAATATCGAATATCGAATATGTGAGTAAAATGTCTATTATACCAATACGCAGTAAATATCGAATATGCGAGTAAAATGTACTATTAATACCAATACGCGAGTAAATATCGAATTATGCGATATGTGAGTAAAATGTCTATTATACCAATACGCGAGTTAAATTATCGAATATCGAACTATGTGAGTAAAATGTCTATTATACCAATACGCAGTTAAAATATATCGAATGCGCGGTAAAATGTCTATTACCAATACGCGCATGAAATATCGAATATACGAATATGTGAGTAAAATGTCTCTATTATGCCAATCGCGAGTCAGTCGAAGTAAATTTTAAATGATCGATCATGTGAGTAAATGTCTATATACCACATACGCGACGTAATTATCGAATATCGAATAGTGTGAGTAAAATGTCTATTATGCCTATAGCCAGTAAATTCGATTCGAATATGTGAGTAAATTGTCTATTATACACAACGCGACGTAGTAAATATCGAATATCGAATATGCGAGTAAAATGTCTATTATACCAATACGCGGTAAATATCGAATATCGAATAATATGTCAGTAAAATGTCTATTATACCAATACGCGAGTAAATATCGAATATCGAATAGTGAGTCGAGTAAAATGTCTATTATACCAATAGCGGGCTAAATATCGAATATCGAATATGTGAGGAAAATGTCTATTATACCATATACGCGAGTGATATACGAAATTACATCGAATATGTGAGTAAAATGTCTATTATAACCAATACGCGAGTAAATATCGAATATCGAATATGTGGTTAAAATGTCTATTATACCAATAGCCGAGTAAATATCGTAATACGAAATGTGATGAGTAACATGTCTATTATACCAATACGAGTAAGTAAATATCGAATATCGAATAGTGAGTAAAAGGTCTATATACCAATAAGCGAGGAAATATCGAATATCGAAATGTGAGTAAAATGTCTATTATACCAATACGAGAGTAAATATCGAATATCGAAATGGGAGAAAATGTCTATATAACCAATACGCGAGTAAATCGAATATGTGAGTAAATGTCTATTATACCAAACGCGAGTAAATATCGAATATCGAATATGTGAGTAAAATGTCTATTATACAAATCGCAGTAAAATCGAAATCGAATTATGGAGTAAAATGTCCTATTATACCAATACACGAGGTAATATCATATCATATCGAATAGGAGTAAAATTGTCATTATGACCAATACGACGGAGTAAATATCGAATATCGATATTTGAGTAAAATGTCTATATACAATACGCGAGTAATATCGAATCTCGAATATGGAGTAAAATGTCTATTATACCATAACGAGTAAATATGAATATCGAATATGTGAGTAAAATGTCTATTATACCAATACGCGGTAAATATTGAAATATCGAATATGTGAGTAAAATGTCTATTATACCAATACGCGAGTAAAATCGAATATCGAATATGCGAGTAAAATGTCAATATACCAATACGAGAGTAAAATCGAATATCGATATGAGAGTAAATGTCATTATACCAATACGCGAGTAAATATCGAATATCGAAATGTGGAGTAAAATGTCTATTATACCAATACGCGAGTAAATATCGAATATCGAAATGGAGTAAATGTCTATATACCAATACGCGAGAAATCGAATATCGAATATGAGAGTAAAATGTCTATTATACAAAATAAGCGAGTAAATATCGAATATCGAATATGTGAGTAAAATGTCTATTATACCAATACAGATAGAATACGAGAATATCGAATATGTGAGTAAAATGCTATTATACCATACGCGAGTAAATATCGAATATGAATATGTGAGTAAAATGTCTATTTATACCAATACGCGAGTAAAAAATCGAATATCGAATATGCGAGTGTAAAATGTCTATTATACCAATAACGCGAGTAAATATCGAACGAATATATGAGAGTAAAATGTCTATTATACCAATACGCGAGTAAAATATCGAATACGAATAGTGGTAAAATGTCTTATTATACCATACGCGAGTAAATATCGAAATCGAATATGAGGTAAAATGTCTATTATACCAATACGAGAGTAAATCGAATATCGAATATGGAGTAAAAATGTCTATTAACCAATACGACGAGTAAATAATAGAATATCGAATATGTGAGTAAAAGTTATTATACCAATAAGCGCGAGTAAATATCGAATATCGAATATGTGAGTAAAATGCTATTATACCAATACGCGAGTAAATATCGAATATCGACATATGCGAGGTAAAATGTCTATTATACCAAATACGCGAGTAAATATCGAATATCGAATATGGAGTAAAATGTCTATTTACCAATACGCGAGTAAATATCGAATACGAATATGCAGTAAAATGTCTATTATACCAATACGCGAGTAAATGTCAATATCGAATATGGAGGTAAAATGTCTATTATACCCATACCGAGTAATATCGAATATCGAATATGAGGTAAAAATGTCTACTATACCAATACGCGAGTAAATATCGAATATCGAATATGGAGAGTAAAAGTCTATTATACAATACGCGAGTAAATATCGCGAAAGTGAGTAAATGTCTATATACCTCTACGCAGTAGTAAATATCGAATATCGAATGAGTAAATGTTCATTATACCAATCGCGAGTAAATATCGAATATCGATATGTGAGTTAAAAGTCTATTATTACCAATACGCGAGTAAATATCGAATATCGAATATGCGAGTAAAGTCTATTAACCAATACGCAGAGTAAATATCGAATATCGAAATATGGAATAAAATGTCTATTATACCAATACGCGCAGTAGGTAAAATATCGAATATCGAATATGTGAGTAAAATGTCGTCTATACCATAAGCGAGTAAATATCGAATTGACGAATATCAGAGTAAAATGTCTATTATACCAATTCGCGAGTAAATATCGAAATCGAATATGTGAGAGTAAAATGTCTATTTTACCAATAGCGAGTAAATACGAATATCGAATATGCGAGAAAAATGTCTATTTATACCAATACGCGAGTAAAAATCGAATATCGAATAATATGAGAGTAAAACTGTCTAGATACCATACGCGAGAATACTTCGAATATTCTGAGTAGGATAATAAAAAGTCGGTCTATCTACTACAATACGCGAGTAAAAGATGAATATTATTAAATTTCATAGAACAATACGAGAGACTATCGATACAATGAGTAAATGTCTATTACTATACCAATACGCACGAGTAAATATCGAATGTTAATTGAATATTGGAGTAAAAATGTCTATTATACCAATACGCGAGTAAATATCGAATATCGAATATGTGAGTAAAATGTCTATTATACCAATACGCGAGTAAATATCGAATATCGAATATGAGAGTAAAATGTCTATTATACCAATACGCGAGTAAATATCGAATATTGAATCCGCTAGTAAAATGTCTATTATACCAATACGTGAGTAAATATTTAATTATCGAATCCGCGAATTGTTCATGGGATAATTATCAAATGTTCAAACGCGAGAGCTCGAAATTAGCGCGAGTGAGAGTAAAATTGATTATTCGAATGTCCTGGATATTTGAACGTGTTCCTCAGACCATTTCCCAGGTCCCACAGCCATTTACATTAAGTTACCATTGATATTTTAATTGTATTTCATTGGAACTTCCCATATAGTTCGGCCATCACTACCCACAATCTTGTTTCGCTGAGCAAATTCTTATCACTCAATAATTGTGATATGGATAAACCATCAATTTGTTATATGGGTGAAAACTATCCGCCCTTACGACCGTATTTCTATCAGTGTTTTTATACAATGTAGTCTCAAATCCTTGAGTTCACTTTTATTATTGTCCTGATGAAGATGACCTACATGTCGTCGATACATTGAAAATAAATTCACACATATGAGTCCAGTGTGCCCGGGATTTACTTGTATATAATTGTAACTATTTGGTGTAACGGATGGAGTTACATAACCTGGTGGCACCTATAGATGGAAATGGTTGTGTGCAGAAACCTTTATTACACCATTGAAGTAAAGCTGTTTTTCAGAAATGTAGGATAACAGTTTAGATTTAAGATTTAAAGCGTCACCTGGAGAGGTAAGACTGGGAGAGATGTCCGAGAACATAAGGGACCAAGAGAGAAGATAAGTAGGGAGGTGCAGTAGAGTGAAGGGATATAAAGGTTAAAAGCAGGGTATTGAATAGGATTCTTTGTTTGATGGGAAGCCACCCTATGGACTGAAGTATCGGGGTTGCGGGTTCTCTTTTGGAGGAGAGCGAGATGATCTGAGCTGCCGAGTTTAAGATAGACTGGAGAGGAGAGAGATGAGAGGCCGGGAGTCCAAGCAGTAGAATGTTACAGTAGTCAAGACGGGAGATTATAAGGGCATGGATGAACATTTTAAGATAGACTGGAGAGGAGAGAGATGAGAGGCCGGGAGTCCAAGCAGTAGAATGTTACAGTAGTCAAGACGGGAGATTATAAGGGCATGGATGAGCATTTTAAGATAGACTGGAGAGGAGAGAGATAAGAGGTCGGGAGTCCAAGTAGTAGAATGTTACAGTAGTCAAGATGGGAGATTATAAGGGCATGGATGAGCATTTTAAGATAGACTGGAGAGGAGAGAGATGAGAGGACGGGAGTCCAAGTAGTAGAATGTTACAGTAGTCAAGAGGGGAGATTATAAGGGCATGGATGAGCATTTTAATATAGACTGGAGAGGAAAGAGATGAGAGGACGGGAGTCCAAGTAGTAGAATGTTACAGTAGTCAAGACGGGAGATTATAAGGGCATGGATGAGCATTTTAAGATAGACTGGAGAGGAGAGAGATGAGAGGACGGGAGTCCAATTAGTAGAATGTTACAGTAGACAAGACGGGAGATTATAAGGGCATGGGTGAGCATTTTAATATAGACTGGAGAGGAGAGAGATGAGAGGCCGGGAGTCCAAGCAGTAGAATGTTGACCTTCCACAGTCGCTCAGCTACACAAGGACAGTGGGGTAGGAACTTGGTATCTGAATTGAGCCAAGGATGGGGATTAGTCGACGTTTGTGGGTTTGTAGGGGGGTAAAGGAGTCAATAGTAGTGGATAAGATAAAGTTATAGGAATGTATTAGGGAACCAGGGTTAGAGTCAGACATGAGGGCAGCGAGGGTAGAACTGAGAGAGGAGGAGAGAGACGGAAGGTCTATTACACGGGTGTTGGGAACAAGGACAGTAGATGGAGAGCCAGAGGAGAGGGGAGAGAAGGTGGTAGAGAAAGTAATTAGACTGTGATCAGAGAGTGGGAAGGACTTACTAACAAACTGAGACAGAAAGATGTTTAGTAAAGACCAAGTCCAGGAGGAGACCATCCTTATGGTGCTAGTGTTGGTCCACCACAGATTGAAGACTGGGAGGTTAAACCCTTATCTCCTGTTCTTCAACCAATTTTTCAGGAGCCAGGAAGAATATAACTCCTTAACCTCACACTCTTCAATCAATGCATTAAAGGAATAGTTCACTTCCAGTAAACTATTCCTTTAAAGCTATTTAATGAACTTGCCATTACCACATCTGCTGGAAGACAGTTCCACAGTGTCACCGTTCTCACTATAAAGAAACCTTTCCTAACCATTGTATGGCCCATTAATATATTTGTATAAGGTTATCATGTCCCCACGCAAACGTCGCTTCTCCAATGTAAACAGCCCTAACTTGTCTAATCTGCCTGCATAGTCAAGCCCCTCCATTCCCCTTATTAATTTAGTTATAACTTGTCTAATCTGCCTGCATAGTCAATCCCCTCCATTCCCCTTATTAATTTAGTTGCCCTTCTCTGAACTGCCTCAATTTCCAAGATGTCCCTTTTGTATATGGGATTCCAAAACTGCACCGCATATTCCATATGAGGCCTTACCAGTGCCTTGTAAAGAGGGAGAATAACTTGAATCAATTTCTCTCTGGTGACTATAATTGTACTATTAAAAGGACAATAAACAATACTTTTTTAAAATAATTTTTTATATTATACTTTTAGCTTCCTTATAAGCCCCTCCCAATTCAAGCCATGCCCAACTTAAGCCCTGCCCACCAATGCCGCCACGGTAAACATGAGGTAATCAAGCTACCACAGACGTGGTCTCACTGTACCGGCGTATACCACACAAATGGGGAATAAACGCTGTCGTTTATGTAGAGCACATATCCAGTCGAATGGAAAAACTTCATCCTTGAGGCATTATCATATTTACTAACCCACAATCTCTTTCAATTTGACGGTTTTCTTCATGCAATGTGCACCTTTCCCTCTAGTGTCCCCATATGTCCCTGTCCGTACCCTGTACCCATCACAGAACCATCTCCTATACAGAC
>JAACNH010000869.1:106702-129359 GCA_019447015.1 Hymenochirus boettgeri | reverse complement strand
TCGTTTGGTAACCCTCAAATGTATCATTCGGTAACCCCCAAATGTATTGTTCGGTAACCCTCAAATGTATCGTTCGGTAACCCTCAAATGTAGCGTTCGGTGACCCTTGAATGTAGCGTTTGGTAACCCTCAAATGTATCGTTCGGTAACCCTCAAATGTATGGTTCAGTAACCCTCAAATGTAGCGTTCGGTGACCCTCAAATGTAGCATTCAGTGACCCTTGAATGTATCGTTTGGTAACCCTCGGATGTATCGTTCGGTAACCCTCGGATGAATCGTTTGGTAACCCTCGGATGTATCGTTCGGTAACCCTCGGATGTATCGTTTGGTAACCCTCAAATGTAGCGTTCGGTGACCCTTGAATGTAGCTTTTGGTAACCCTCGGATGTATCGTTCGGTAACCCTCAAATGTAGCGTTCGGTGACCCTTGAATGTAGCTTTTGGTAACCCTCGGATTTATCGTTTGGTAACCCTCAAATGTAGCGTTCGGTGACCCTTAAATGTATCATTTGGTAACCCTCGGATGTATCCTTTGGTAACCCTCGGATGTATCGTTTAGTAACCCTCAAATGTATCGATTGGTAACCCTCAAGTGTATCGTTCGGAAACCCTCGAATGTATTGTTCGGTAACCCTCAAATGTATCGTTCGGTAACCCTAGAATGTATCGTTCGGAAACCCTCGAATGTATCGTTCGGTAACCCTCAAATGTATCGTTCGGTAACCCTAGAATGTATCGTTCGGTAACCCTCAAATGTATCGTTTGGTAACCCTTGGATGTATCGTTCGGTAACCCTAGAATGTATCGTTCGGTAACCCTAGAATGTATCGTTCGGTAACCCTCAAATGTATCGTTGATAACACATCTGCCACCTGATTCTGGACCCCAGGTATGTGTAAGGCCATGAGGTATGACAGGTTGGACTGTGCTAATCTTATAATTGGTGTCACCTCCTTCATCAAGGTATGGCTTCTCGTGCCTCCCTGATTCTTTATGTACGAGACTGCCGCCACATTGTCTGTCCTTATACACACTGGCATTGCCCGAATCAGAGGTAAGAGGGCCTGATGAATCGCCCTCAGTTCTATCACAGGTGAGGGTAGATGGGACAGGTCTGTATTCCACTGCGCTTGAGCACACTTTTGACCTAAGTGGGCTCCCCAACCCTTCCCTGATGCATCCGTGAATATATGAATCCACTCGGGTTCTGCTAGGGGAGTCCCCACTCGGAGATTTACCTGCTCCGCCCACCAAGATAAATTTCTCTTGAAAATAGTGCTCAAGTGTATTATTTGCGACCAGTCTTGATGTATCTTGTCCCATCTGGCTAGGAAGTAACCCTGCAAGGGCCTTATCCTCCACTTTGCCCATCTTATGAGTCCAATTGTTGCTGTTAGGGTGCCCAACACTCTCATTAGTTGTCTTGCTGACATTCTTTCTAGCTTCAAGACCTCCTGGACTAAAAAGGATATTTTCTCTATCCTTGCGGCCGACAAAGATACTAGACCCAGTTTTGTATCTATACTTGCTCCGAGGAAGATCAGCCTCTGAGTTGGCAGAAGTTGGCTTTTTTCGAGATTGATTAGCCACCCAAAGCAACCAAGTGTCTCTAGTACCAGATTTTGTCTTTCGATGAGCTGGTGTTGATGATGAGCTATAATTAAAAGGTCGTCCAGGTAGTGGAAAATTTCCACTCCTGACTTCCTTAAATGAGCCACTACCACCACCAACATTTTTGTAAATGTCAGGGGGGGATGTTGAGAGGCCAAAAGGAAGGCAAGTAAATTGGAAGTGCCTGCCCTCCAAGGTGAACCTTAGGAACCGTTGGTGCTCCTGAGCTACCGGAACATGGACACATCCAATCTCCTTCCAATATAGCTCCTCGAATGGTCTGTAAAGTCTCCATTTTGAAGCTCTGACTCCTTATGAACCTGTTCAATCTTCTGAGGTCCAGGATTGGCCTTAGATCCCCAGAAGATTTTGTTACTAAGAACAGCGTTGAGTAAAACCCTGTTTTTTCCTGTTCTTTTGGCACCTGGACAATAGCCTTCTTGTCCAGGAGCTTCTGAATATAGGTCTGTAAAACCATCAACTTTACCGATCCGCTGGTTTGGGGGTCTGAACAAAAAAATGTTTCCTTGTCGACTACTGCCTTCACCCAGGCATCCGTTGTCTTCTCTGCCCAAACCTCTTTGAATTCGAGCAATCTGGCCCCGACCTGAAGGGTCTGGGCAGGCCTCATTTCATAAGGACTTGGGGTCCTTGCCCGCCTTTGGGTTGGGCTGCTTCCCTCGAAAAAAAATAAACTGTCCTCCCTTCCAGGCGGCAGCTCTAGAAAATTATTTTCCTGGTCTATAGCTTCTGCTATCCTCCCTTCTCCTTCCAGGAAATCTAGTCTTCTGGGTTCTAGGGAATTCGCCCTGTCTTCTATTCCCCTGAGGAAGAAATGTGCTCTTGCCACCCGAAGACTTTGAAATTATCTCATCTAGAGCTTTCCCAAACAGTTTCTTGCCCTCATAGGGAAGTTGGCACAAAGAATTCTTTGATTGTGTATCCGCATACCAAGCCATAAGCCACAAGGCCCTCCTAGCAGAGACCGATAAGCCAATACCTCTGGCCCCTAGTTTAATCAGATTCCCTGCTGCCTCCAATCCAAATGATGAGGCCATTCTGAAGTCCGGAATCGCCTCCAACAGGACCTTTCTTTCAATACCATTAATAATGGCATCCTCCAACCTTTCCACTAAGGTTGACATAGATTTCATCACTGAAATCATAGCTACTGCAATCTTGCAGGTAGCTCCTGAAGTTAAGAAAACCTTCTTCAACTCCGTCTCCAGCTTCTTTTCCATAGGGTGATTTAGTGATGAAGCATCCAGAAGATCTGCAAAATCCTGCTGAAAGGGGTATAACTTATCGATCTTAGTCTCCACTGGGACTTTCCTTGAGACTCTCTGCCACTAATTATCCCTCTGACTTCCTCGTGCACCGGAAAGTAGGTCTTCTTTTTCCTATGGAACAACACAGACGATGTTGGTTGCTCCGCCTCCTCAATCGTTAACGTGTGTTTCACCAGTCTGATAAGACTTGATACCTCTCTGAAGTCAAACACACTTTCATCTTCCCCAGACTCCTCTGAGGACTCAATTTCCCCCATCTCTAGGGTCTTAGACTGTGGCTCCTTAGCCAGAGCTGAGGTGGATGGGAGAGGCTGATCTTTCTCTCGTGCCTCTCTAATCCCCTGGGACACTGCCTGGGAGATCCACTGGAGAATATCCGGCTGGGCTTGTTCTTCCAAGCCCGTCATCTGTCTCTTTGACTGCTGCTTACAAGCCTTACATCTTGACTCCTCTTCATCAGAGCTTGAGCTGACGTTCTTTCTCTTTTGATGTTTAGAGTGCTCCCCAGAACGATCTGATGGGCTGCAAGGTAAAGAAAACAGGCAATGAGGAACAATTCAGGAAACAACGGTGTTGCTTGGCATCCACTGAGGCACACACTCACCACCTCCCCCTGGATTCGCTCTCCCTAGATGCAGCCTGGGAGCTCAGAAACAGCCACAGTAGGAAGAAACGCCGAACTACCGGCGAATTTGAATTTCCCGCGAGTCGCGGGCCGGTGACGTCCCTCCCCTGCGCCAATCCGGAAACGGCCGATGCTGCGCGCGAATACAGCAGGGGAGAGGAGGCTGCCTTCCTAGCCTGAGAGGCGGGCCGGCACTCACAATGTCTTAGGCATCAGCTGGCCTGACCACAGCCGGTAAAGGAAGCACTCATCCAGCGACAGAAGAAAAAGACTGAGGAAAGGGAGGAGGCGTGTCCCATTTAAAGAAGTAAGTGTAAACTTCTGTCCAATGGCAGGAGAACCCATGTGTTTGTATTATGCTGCCGGGGATGGCCAGGAATGTAGCGTTCGATTTCGGTAACCTTTGGATGTATCGTGAATAAAGTTTGTGTTTAAACAAGTTTGGTGACAGTGACATGTTCCCCAGACCATTTCCCAGGTCCCAGAGCCATTTTCAGCAAGTTACCATTGTTATTTTATCTGAACTTTTCAAACTAATTCTCCCCATTGACATTAACGGGTCCGTTCTCGAACTACAGAACTTTAACTGAAGTTGGCCCATCTCTAGTGAGCACCAATTAAAACTGACCCCAGAGCTAAGCACCACTTATAAGGTAACAAGACATTCATGGCTCTTTGCATTTGATTATTACAATGCCTCGGTATAGGACTTTATTCAGTTCTTTTCCTACAATTCTATTTAGTCAGTAGTTGAAAATCCCACGATGATAGAAAATGGAAATAGATTTAATGTCTTGTGTTCATTTGATTGCCTGAATTATTAGACTATATTAATTTTTTCAGGGTGACAAGATAATATAAATAAACCGATGTCCAGCCCCCCCGAGATAAGATTATATTGATTGAATGAATCGTCTCCACTCGGCTCCATTGATACCAGTTTTTTGGATCCAGTGGAGTCTGTAATGATCTGAGCCATTAACCGGATCTTTAATAATTTAAATGGAAGCGCTGTTCAAACATCTTTATAACCTGCGCACCGATGAATGATTCAGGGAGGAAGACAATTGAATGGCCATTAGCTGTCTGACTGGTACAAAGACCAAAACATGGACACGTTTACTATTAAATATTTCTATGACCTTTTTATATTACAGTAAACGGAATTAGAAATATTAAAGACAAGAAATAGAAATGCTTAGTTCTAATATATTTAGATTTTACAATAGGGGGTACGTTATTTGTTATAGAATTCATGACACTGATGACATCACTAAGCTCCGATTATAGCTGATGACATCGCTAAGCCCTGGTTTGTACCCATGACATAGCTAAGCACCATTTATAAGGATGTAATAAAGGGGATGATCATTGTTCTTGTGTGTTTTATACAATTCCTCTGTGACACCCGCTTTCAGTAAACTCCTAAAATCCTCTTCACTGGGCGTACACCAATATTGTTAGTTGTCCACACACACACAGCGTTCTAGTAGGAGGTGAGGTCATAAACCAATGAAGTGAACAGTAAATTGCAGATCTTGTGTCGCAGGACATTGCAACCTTAACCCCTTCCTCTCTGGGAAATAGACACGGAGACCCCATAATAACCAATCATCTTCTCTGTAAAAGTTTAAAAACCTTGTAGCCTATACCTATAAATGGGGTTAACAGGAAATGTCTATACATAAAGGGCAACTATACATAAAACAATTCTCTGCCTCCTTTTAATCTACAAATAAGTATATGTACGTAGCAGAGGTGTGTGCGTTGCCTTTAATCCAGTACCTTTGTTGTTCAGACTCAGTCTCCCCCTCCCTGAATATCTGACTAGCAAGCATGCTCAGTAACCACTATGAGGCAGCACAAGGAGAGGGAATTTCCCATCATGCAGTTCACACATACCGACTGTCACCATTTCAGTTACAGTAAAACTGCAAACAGCAGAAGAGTTGATCATAATATAACCTACCCCTGTAATGGATTTCTATGGAAGGAACTGTAAGATTATAGCCTTATAATCTTACAGTTCCAGAAAGGGGAAGGAAACCAGAAGCCACGAAGGGGTAGATTATAATAAATAATGCACCTCGAACAGTAAATTATAAGGATATTAGAAGTCACCTTAGAGTTCCGTTCCCTGCCTATACAAGGTTTACTCGGCCTGCGGCCTTTGTTCTTTTATATGGTAATGGAACTCCTCAGACTGTCTAATATCCTTATAATTTACAGTAGGGGGATACATATCCAGATTTAATACATGAGTGTACCCAGGCGTTCCCTGTAAACTCAGTATCTGTGTCCTTGTACCTTTAATAGACACAGAACTCCTCAGTGACTTCTATATCCTTATAATTTACAGTACGGGATACATTATCCATTATAATACATAAGTGGACGCCGAGTTCCGGTTAACCAGTCTGTGTCACTTGTACCTTATCTAACACGACACCCCTCAGTGACTTTCCTAATATCCTTATAATTTACAGTAGGGAATACATTATCCCTTATAATACATGAGTGGGTCCCATAGTTCCCTGTATCAACTCAGTCTGTGTCCTTGTACCTTTATATAGACAAGAACTCACCAGTGACTTTAATATCCTTATGAATTTACAGTAGGGGATACATATCCCTTATACTAATGGTGGTAGCCCAGAGTTCCTGGTAGTAACTCGTCGTGTTCTGTGTACTTTATATAGACACAGAACTCCTCAAGGTGCTTCTAATTAAGTCCTTATAATTTACAGAGGGATCCATTATCCTTTATGAAGTACATGAATTGACCCAGAGTTCCCCTGTATAAACTCAGTCTGTGTCCTTGTACCTTTATTATAGGACACCGAAACCTCTCCTCATGAACTCTCTATAATACCTTATAATTTACAGTAGGGTACATTATCCCTTAAATACAGATCGAACAGTAAATTATAAGGATATTAGAAGTCACCTTAGAGTTCCGTGCCCTGTATAAAAGGTACTCACTTGTGCTTTTATATGGTCATGGAACTCCTCAGTGACTTCTAATATCCTTATAATTTACAGTAGGGGATACATTATCCCTTATAATACATGAGTGGTACCCAGAGTTCCCTGTATAACTCAGTCTGTGTCCTTGTACCTTTCTATAGCACGAACTCCTCAGTGACTTTCCTAATATCCTTATAATTTACAGTAGGATACATTATCCTTATAATACATGAGTGGGTCCCATAGTTCCCTGATAACTCAGTCTGTGTCCTTGTACCTTTATATGGACACAGAACTCCTCAGTGACTTCTAATATCCTTATAATTTACAGTAGGGGATACATTATCCCTTATAATACATGAGTGGTACCCAGAGTTCCCTGTATAACTCAGTCTGTGTCCTTGTACCTTAATATAGACACAGAACTCCTCAGTGACTTCTAATATCCTTATAATTTACAGTAGAGGATACATTATCCCTTATAATACATGAGTGGTACCCAGAATTCCATAATAACCTTATAATTTACAGTTGGGGGTGCATTATCCACTATAGTATTAGAGTTTCCAGTAATGGGCAATATAATAACACAGGGTTATTCAATAAAAGTTCTTATCATTAAAAATGGTGCTAATTTTGCGCCAACCAATCATATGTTAGCTTTCAAATGTTAAATAATATCTGATTGGTTGTGGCCAAATTAGCGCCATTTTTAATGATAAGAACTTTTATTGAATCTCCCTGTTGGTATGTTCCCTGTACGGATCCCCTTTATGGGGTGTTATTAAAATTGCCACTTATTAGATATAAAATAGGAATCTGTACTGTAGATATGATATGAATCTAGATATAAGATATTCAATATTCATCTGCTACATTTCTCTCTCGACCTTTAAGGTCTATGTTTGCCGTTATTATCCCCATTCCGTTGCTGTCTCTGGTTAAGTGGTGGGATACGTCTCTCCGTGTAAGATTTTACCATTAAGGCGCAAATAAAACGCCCCACGTCTTGGTAGGAGGCCAGTTGATTAAAACAGATCCGTAGGTGGGGCTGCGTTATGGAGCTGTAAGCGTCCGCTATACATTGTATTGATCTCGCTTCTCGTTTTACTTCATATCTGTCTCTGCTAAATCATTGCAAACTCAATTTCTGCCATTAAGACCCTATAATAGCTGAGCGGCTATTACCATGACAAATTGTTTAAACACTCGTCTCGCATTACGCAGTAATAGTCGCTGTCCATTTTTAATAAGGATGTTTTGCCTTGTGACTTCTGTTGTCTAAGTGATTTCTGATATTCTCTAATTCCCTCTTCCTGTCCCAGTCTATACAACCATCAATGTCATTACCTGGGTCCAATTGTTTGGAAATACACTGTGTTACATTGTGATGCGTTGTGATACACTGTGTCACATTCTGATTTGTGATACACTATTGTTATAATATGTTACATTGTGATACCCATGATACATTGTGGTACACTGTGTTACATTCTGATACATTGTGTTACTGCTGGTACATTGTGTTACATTCTGATACATTGTGTTTACATTGTGTACATTGTGATACACCGTGTACATTTGATACATTGTGTTACATGTTGGTACACTGTGTTAATTCTGATACATTGTGTTACATGCTGTACATTGTGTTACATTCTGATACATTGTGTTACAGCTGCCACATTGTGTTATATTCTGATACATTGTGATACACCGTGTTACATTCTGATACATTGTGTTACATTGTGATACATTGTGATACACCGTGTTACATTCTGATACATGTGTGTTACATGTTGGTACACTGTGTTACAATTCTGATACATTGTGTTACATGCTGGTACATTGTTGTTACATTCTGATACATTGTGTTACTTGTGATACCATTGTGATACACCGTGTTACATTCTGATACATTGTGTTACATGCTGGTACATTTGTTGTTACATTCTGATACTTGTGTTACATGCTGCCACATTGTGTTATATTCTGATACATTGTGATACACCCGTGTTACATTCTGATACTTGTGTTACATTGTGATACATTGTGATACACATTGTTACATTCTGATACATTGTTTTACATGTTGGTACATTGTGTAACATGCTGATACACTGTGTTTACATTGAAATACACTGTTACAATTCGTGATATGTTGTGTTACATTGTGATACACTATTTTAGGTTTCTGTACATTGTGCCACGTTCTTATACAGTGTGTTACATTCTAATACATTGTGATACACTATGTTGCGTTGTGATACATTGTGTTTCATTGTGATACATTATGACACATTATTTACCATCAGCTCCTATCTGATACGGAAGAATGTGGCCAATGGTACAGGACCCAAACCATTTCACAATGTTCCTATTTCACACACTTTTCTTTGGCATTTTGATATAAAGTTTGGTAATTGTTACATTTTACACCCCCATTCATTAATACGTTTTGCTGCAAATTTTTGTTTCATGAATCTTCATAAACAAATTAAATAGTTTCATCCATGTGTACATGTTTGGGGGAGGATAGGCGTGTATATTGGTACGTGTATTTGTATACACATGGACTTGGGGGAGGATAGGCGTGTATATTGTACGTGTATATGTATACCACATGGACTTGGGGGAGGATAGCGTGTATATTGGTACGTTATATGTATATCACATGGACTTGGGGGAGGATAGGCGTGTATATTGGTACGTGTATATGTATACCACATGGACTTGGGGGAGGATAGGCGTGTATATTGGTAATGTGTATATATGTAGATCACATGTATTGGGAAGGATTGCTGTAATTGATGCATGTAAATGTAATCAATGGACTTGGGGGAGGATAGGCGTGTATATTGGGTACGTGTATAGTATATCACATGGACTTGGGGGAGGATAGCGTGTATATTGGTACGTTATATGTATTCACATGGACTTGGGAGGATAGGCGTTAATTGGTACGTGTATTATGTAGATCACTGTATTGGGAAGGATGGCATGTAATTGATGCATGTATATGTATATCACATGGACTTTGGGAGGATAGGCGTGTAATATTGGTACGTGTATAGTATATCAATGGACTTGGGAGGATAGGCGTGTATATTGGTAGTACGTGTATATGTATATCACATGGACTTGAGGGAGGATAGGCGTGTATATTGGTACGTGTATATGTATATCACATGGACTTGAGGGAGGATAGGCGTGTATATTGGTACGTGTATATGTATATCACATGGACTTTGGGGGAGGATAGGCGTGTATATTGTACGTGTAATGTATATCACATGGACTTGGGGGAGGATAGGCGTGTATATTGGTACGTGTATATGTATAACCACATGGACTTGGGGAGGATAGGCGTGTATATGGTACGTGTACATGTATAACACATGGACTTGGGGGGAGATAGGCGTGTAATATTGGTACGTGTATATGTATACCACATGGACTTGGGGGATGATAGGCGTGTATATTGGTACTTGTAATGTTATCCACATGGACTTGGGGGAGGATAGGCGTGTATATTGGTACGTGTATATGTATAACCCATGGACTTGGGGGAGGATAGGGCGTGTATATTGTACGTGGTATATGTATATCACATGGACTTGAGGAGGAGATGGCGTGTATCTTGGTACGTGTTATGTTATCACCTGGACTTGGGTGGGGGAGGACGGCTGTGTATATTGGTTACGTGTATATGTATACCCAATGGACTTGGGGGGAGGACGGCGTGTATATTGGTACGTGTATATGTATATCACATGGACTTGGGAGGGAGGATAGGCGTGTATATTGGTACGGTATATGTATACGTCGGTAACCTCAAATGTTCGTTTGAGCTAACCACTCAAATGCTATCGTTCGGTAACCCTCGCGATGTATCGTTCGTAACCTCAATGTATCGTTTGTGTAACCTCGGATGTAATCGTTCGGTAACCCTCAAATGTATCGTTCGGTACCCTCGAAAGTCATCGTTTGATAACCCTCGAATGTATCGTTCGGATAACCCTCTAAACTGTATCGTTCGGTAACCCTCAAATGTATCGTTCTGTAACCCTCAATGTATCGTTTGGTAACCCGAATTGTTCGTTCGTAACCCTCAAATTTCGTTCGGTAACCCTCAAATGTATCGTTTGGTAACCCTCAAATGTATTGTTTGGTAACCCTCAAATTTATCGTTTGGTACCCTCAAGTATGTTTGGTACCCTCAAATGTTCGTTCGGTAAGTAACCCTCGATTACGTTCGGTAACCCTCGAATTTTATCGCGTACCCTCAATGTATCGTTTTGGTAACCCTCGGATGTATCGTTCGGTATCCCTAGAATGTATCGTTTGGTAACCCTCGGATGTATCGTTCCGTATCCCTAGAATGTATCGTTTGGTAACCCTCGGATGTATAGTTTGGTAACCTGGCCAGGAAAGCAGAGTTTCCCTTCCTGCACCCTCAGGGCACTATAAAACACTGGGTTTCCCCGCTGGCCATTGGACAGAAGTTTACACTTACTTCTTTAAATGGGACACCGCCTCCTCCCTTTCCTTAGTCTAATTTCAAAGCCAATCTATGAGGGATGCTGCCCTGGGGAGGGCCAGGAAGGAAACTCTCGGTAATATGATAGGGGTTCCGCTTTCCTGGCCATCCCGGCAGCATAATAAAAACACATGGGTTTCCCCTGCCATTGGACAGAGTTTACACCTACTTCTTTAAATGGGACCGCCTCCTCCCTTTCCTCAGTCTAGTTTCAAGCCAATCTATGGGAGGTGCAGCCCTGGGAGATGGCCAGAAAGGAAACTCTCGGTAAGTATGATAGGAGTTTTCCGCTTTCCTGGCCATCCCCGGCAGCAATACAAACACGTGGGTCATACCCGCAATCATGGGCGGGGAAAAAACCATTGTCCACCACACTCCGAAAAATGAATTTTACTTATTAGAAACAGACTGGCAATACTCTGCTCCAAACAATGCCCTTGAGGCAAACTTAAGATTTACTTATAATGTTTAACAAATGTACGGATGTTGCCCATCAGTGGCTGCCCGGCACAGCCTCCCCTGTAGGGCTCCCTCTTCTGCTTGCCCAAGATGTCGCTTTCCCCTTGTGGAATGAGCTGTTATCCCCTGGGCGGTGCCAGTTGTTGAGCTTCGTACGCTCTGTTGATCGTCTAACGATCCCTCTCTTATTGTAGAGACAGTTACTGCTTTCTTTTTTTTGGACCTGAAGTAACACAAACAGGTTGTCCGACCTCCTGATATCTCGAGTTCTTTCTAAGTAGGGCGAGAAATACATCCCCGCTCCAAATTCCTTAGTCTGGATTAGACTCAAGATCTTCTGCCGAAAAGGCTGGGAGGATGATGGGCTCATTGATATGGAAGCTTGAAATGACTTTAGGCAAAACCCCTCAGAATGATGCATGATAATTGCCTCTGGAAGAACATCATATTGGGGCTCTTTAATTGAAAGGGCTGTTATTTCATTTGCCCTTCTTCCTGATGTTAACGCCACTAGTAACAACACCGTTTCATGTTAGATCCCAGATAGAAACTGATTCTTTTGGCTCAAAGGAGGTTTGATTGGATTTTAGCACAGTCGGTAGATCCCATTGGGGCAACAAACGCTTTCTGGGAGGTCTAATACGCCTCACCCCCTGCAGGAATCTGCTGGCTAGCTCTTCTTGCAAAGCTTCTTACCCAATGCTACTGACCCTTCAATGCACTGAGCTCAAGCCTCTATCCAGCCAACCTGCAGAAAATCCAGAATTTGAGGAACTGATGGTTGCAAGAAGGAAACCCACTTGATTGGGCCCAAACCTTGAAGACTTCCCAATGCTGGCATATCTAGATGAGGTGGATGGACCTCGCCTGCAACGGGTTTGTCACCACTGACTAGAACAACCCTGACCACTTAACCTTCCCCATCAATCTCCGCAGCTGTTAACTGAGGATTTCCGGTTCGGGTGAAAGAAACAGACCCTGATGAACAAATCCTTCATGGTACGGGTCCGGCATGGCCAACCGCCTCAGTAGTGGATACCATGGCCTGCTTGGCCAATTCGGAATGATGGCCAATACTTGTATCTTGGATGATCGGATCTTTTCAAAACTCTGAAATTGGGTATTGGCAGGAAGATGTATGCCCTTAGATAATTCCAGTCTTGGGGCAGTGCATCTATTGCCCTCGTCCCTTTCTGTGGTACCTTGAAAAAATCTCATTCTAGTTGTTGCCATTAAATCCCAATCTGGGCTCCACCATCCTGGCTGTTAATTCCTGAACACCCGGTCGTTCAAGCTTCACTCTCTGTTTACCGCTGGCTCCTTGATAACACATCTGCCACCTGTTCTGGACCCCAGTATGTGTAGGCCATGAGGTATGACAGGTTGGCACTGTGCTAATCTTATAATTGGTGTCACCTCCTTCACAAGGTATGTCTTCTCGTGCCTCCCTGATTCTTTATGTACGAGCCTGCCGCCACATTGTCTGTCCTTATACACACTGGCATGCCCGAATCAGAGGTAAGAGGGCCTGATGAATCGCCCTCAGTTCTATCACAGGTGAGGGTAGATGGGACAGGTCCTGTATTCCACTGCGCTTGAGCACACTTTTGACCTAAGTGGGCTCCCCAACCTTCCCTGATGCATCCGTGAATATATGAATCCACTCGGTTTCTGCTAGGGGAGTCCCCACTCGGAGATTTACCTCTCCGCCACCAGATAAATTTCTCTTGAAAATAGTGCTCAAGTGTATATTTGCCGACCAGTCTTGATGTATCTTGTCCCATCTGGCTAGGAAGTAACCCCTGCAAGGGCCTTATCCTCCACTTTGCCCATCTTATGAGTCCAATTGTTTGCTGTTAGGGTCCCAACACTCTCATTAGTTTGTCTTGCTGACATCTTTCTAGCTCAAACCCCTGGACTAAAAAGGTATTTTCCTAGATCCTGCGGCCACAAGATACTAACCCAGTTTTGTATCTATAACTTGCTCCGAGGAGATCAGCCTCTGAGTTGGCAGAAGTTGGCTTTTTTCCGATTGATAGCCACCCAAGCACCAAGTCTCTAGTACCAGATTTTGTCTTTCGATGAGCTGGTGTTGATGATGAGCTTATTAAAAAGGTCGTCCAGGTGGGAAAATTTCCACTCCTGACTTCCTTAAATGAGCCACTACCACCACCAACATTTTTGTAAATGTCAGGGGGAGTTTGAGAGGCCAAAAGGAAGGCAAGTAAATTGAAGTGCCTGCCCTCCAAGGTAACCTTAGGAACCGTTGGTGCTCTGAGCTACGGAACATGGACACATCCAATCTCCTTCCAATATAGCTCCTCGAATGGTCTGTAAAGTCTCCATTTTGAAGCTCTGACCCTTATAAACCTGTTCAATCTCTGAGGTCCAGAATTGGCCTTAGATCCCCAGAAGATTTTGTTACTAAGAACAGCGTTGAGTAAAACCCTGTTTTTTCCTGTTCTTTTGGCACCTGGACAATAGGCCTTCTTGTCCAGGAGCTTCTGAATATAGGTCTGTAAAACCATCAACTTTACCGATCCGCTGGTTTGGGGGTCTGAACAAAAAAATGTTTCCTTGTCGACTACTGCCTTCACACCCAGGCATCCGTTGTCTTCTCTGCCCAAACCTCTTTGAATTCGAGCAATCTGGCCCCTACCTGAAGGTCTGGGCAGGCCTCATTTCATAAGGACTTGGGGTCCTTGCCCGCCTTTGGGTTGGGCTGCTTCCCTCGAAAAAAAATAAACTGTCTCCTCCCTTCCAGGCGGCAGCTCTAGAAATTATTTTCCTGGTCTATAGCTTCTGCTATCCTCCCTTCTCCTTCCAGGAAATCTATCTTCTGGGTTTCTAGGGAATTCGCCCTGTCTTCTATTCCCCTGAGGAAGAAATGTGCTCTTGCCACCCGAAGACTTTGAAATTATCTCATCTAGAGCTTTCCCAAACTTTTCTTGCCCTCATAGGGAAGTTGGCACAAAGAATTCTTTGATTGTGTATCCGCATACCAAGCCATAACCACAAGGCCCTCCTAGCAGAGACGATAACCATACCTCTGGCCCCTATGTTTAATCAGATTCCCTGCTGCCTCCAATCCAAATGATGAGGCCATTCTGAAGTCCGGAATCGCCTCCAACAGGACCTTTCTTCAATACCATTAATAATGGCATCCTCCAACCTTTCCAACTAAGGTTGACATAGATTTCATCACTGAAATCATAGCTACTGCAATCTGCAGGTAGCTCCTGAAGTTAAGAAAACCTTCTTCAACTCCGTCTCCAGCTTCTTTTCCATAGGGTGATTTAGTGATGAAGCATCCAGAAGATCTCGCAAATCCTGCTGAAAGGGGTATAACTTATCGATCTTAGTCTCCACTGGGACTTTCCTTGAGACTCTCGCCACTAATTATCCCTCTGACTTCCTCGTGCAACCGGAAAGTAGGTCTTCTTTTTCCTATGGAACAACACAGAATGTTGGTTGCTCCGCCTCCTCAATCGTTAACGTGTGTTTCACCAGTCTGATAAGACTTGATACCTCTCTGAAGTCAACACTACTTTCATCTTCCCCAGACTCCTCTGAGGACTCAATTTCCCCATCTCTAGGGTCTTAGACTGTGGCCTCCTTAGCCAGAGCTGAGGTGGATGGGAGAGGCTGATCTTTCTCTCGTGCCTCTCTAATCCCCTGGGACACTGCCTGGGAGATCCACTGGAGATATCCGGCTGGGCTTGTTCTTCCAAGCCCGTCATCTGTCTCTTTGACTGCTGCTTACAAGCCTTACATCTTGACTCCTCTTCATCAGAGCTTGACTGGACGTTCTTTCTCTTTGATGTTTAGAGTGCTCCCCAGAACGATCTGATGGCTGCAAGGTAAAGAAAACAGCAATGAGGACAATTCAGGAAACAACGGTGTTGCTTGGCATCCACTGAGGCACACACTCACCACCTCCCCCTGGATTCGCTCTCCCTAGATGCAGCCTGGGAGCTCAGAAACAGCCCAGTAGGAAGAAACGCCGAACTCCCGCCGAATTGAATTGAATTTCCCGCGAGTCGCGGGCCGGTGACTTCCCTCCTGCGCCAATCCGGAAACGGCCGTGCTGTCGCGCGAATACAGCAGGGGAGAGGAGGCTGCCTTCCGCCTGAGAGGCGGGCCGGCACTCACAATGTCTTAGGCATCAGCTGGCCTGACCCAAGCCGGTAAAGGAAGCACTCATCCAGCGACAGAAGAAAAAGACTGAGGAAAGGGAGGAGCGTGTCCCATTTAAAGAAGTAAGTGAAACTTCTGTCCAATGGCAGGAGAACCCATGTGTTTGTATTATGCTGCCGGGGATGGCCAGGAATGTACGTTCGATTTCGGTAACCTTTGGATTTATCGTGAATAAAGTTTGTGTTTAAACAAGTTTGGTGACAGTGACATGTTCCCCAGACCATTTCCCAGGTCCCAGAGCCATTTTTCAGCAAGTTACCATTGTTATTTTATCTGAACTTTTCAAACTAATTCTCCCCATTGACATTAACGGGTCCGTTCTCGAACACAGAACTTTAACGAAGTTGGCCCATCTCTAGTGAGCACCCAATTAAAACTGACCCCAGAGCTAACACCACTTATAAGGTAACAAGACCATTCATGGCTCTTTGCATTTGATATTACAATGCCTCGGTATAGGACTTTATTCAGTTCTTTCCTACAATTCTATTTAGTCAGTAGTTGAAAATCCACGATGATAAAATGGAAATATTTAATGTCTTGTGTTCATTTGATTGCCTGAATTATTAGACTATATTAATTTTTTCAGGGTGACAAGATAATATAAATAAACCGATGTCCAGCCCCCCCGAGATAAGATTATATTGATTGAATGAATCGTCTCCCTCGCGCTCCATTGATACCATTTTTTTGGATCCAGTGGGTCTGTAATGATCTGAGCCATTAACCGGATCTTTAATAATTTAAATGGAAGCGCTGTTCAAACATCTTTATAACCTGCGCACCGATGAATGATTCAGGGAGAAGACAATTGAATGGCCATTAGCTGTCTGACTGGTACAAAGACCAAAACATGGACACGTTTACTTTAAATATTTCTATGCCCTTTATTTACAGTAACGGAATTAGAATATTTAAACAAGAAATAGAAATGCTTAGTTCTAATATATTAGATTTTACAATAGGGGGTATGTTATTTGTTTATAGAATTCATGACACTGATGACCATCACTAAGCTCCGATTATAGCTGATGACATCGCTAAGCCCTGGTTTGTACCCATGACATAGCTAAGCACCATTTAAAGGATGTAATAAAGGGGATGATCATTGTTCTTGTGTGTTTTATACAATTCCCTGTGACACCCGCTTTCACAGTAAACTCCTAAAATCCTCTCACTGGGCGTACACCAATATTGTTAGTTGTCCACACACACACACAGCGTTCTAGTAGGAGGTGAGGTCATAAACCAATGAAGTGAACAGTAATTGCAGATCTTGTGTCGCAGGACATTGCAACCTTAACCCCTTCCTCTCTGGGAATAGACACGGAGACCCCAATAACCAATCATCTTCTCGTAAAAGTTTAAAAACCTTGTAGCCTATACCTATAAATGGGGTTAACAGGAAATGTCTATACATAAAGGGCAACTATCATAAACAATTCTCTGCCTCCTTTTAATCTACAATAGTATATGTACGTACGCGAGGTGTGTGCGTTGCCTTTAATCCATTACCTTTGTTTTTTGTTCAGACTCACTCTCCCCCTCCCTGAATATCTGACTAGCAAGCATGCTCAGTCCAACTATGAGGCAGCACAAGGATAGGGAATTTCCCATCATGCAGTTCACACATACCGACTGTCACCATTTCAGTTACAGTAAAACTGCAAACAGCAGAAGAGTTGATCATAATATAACGCTACCTCTGTATAGTAGATTGTTACATATTCCCAGGTCCCGATCCGTCGGAAGGATTCTATGAAGAATGTAAGATATAGCCTTATAATTTAGTCGACGGGAGAAACCAGCACGAAGGGTAGTTATACTAAATATGCAACCTCGAACAGTAAATTATAAGATATTAGAAGTCACCTTAGAGTCCGTGCCCTGTATAAAAGGTACTCACTTGTGCTTTTATTGGTCATGGAACTCCTCAGTGGATTCTAATATCCTTATATTTACAGTAGGGGATACATTATCCCTTATAATACATGAGTGGTACCCAGAGTTCCCTGTATAACTCAGTCTGTGTCCTTGTCCCTTTATATAGACACAGAACTCCTCAGTGACTTCTAATATCCTTATAATTTACAGTACGGAATACATTATCCATTATAATACATAAGTGGTACCCAGAGTTCCCTGTATAACTCATGTCTGTGTCCTTGTACCTTTATATAGACAAAAACTCCTCAGTGACTTCTATATCCTTATAATTTACAGTAGGGATACATTATCCCTTATAATACATGAGTGGTACCCCGAGTTCCCTGTATAACTCAGTCTGTGTCCTGTACCTTTATATGACACAGAACTCCTCAGACTTCTAAATCCTATAATTTACAGTAGGGGATACATTATCCCTTATAATACAATGAGTGGTACCCAGTTTCCCTGTATAACTCAGTCTGTGTCCTTGTACCTTTATATAGCACAGAACTCCTCGTGACTTCTAATCCTATAATTTCAGTAGGGGATACATTATCCCTTATAATACATGAATGTACCCAGAGTTCTCCTGTATAACTCAGTCTGTGTCCTTGTACCTTTATTAGACACAGAACTCCCCAGTGACTTCTAATATCCTTATAATTTACAGTAGGGGATACATTATCCCTTATATACATGAATGGTACCCAGAGTTCCCTGTATACTCGTCTGTCTCCTGTCACCTTTATATAGACACAGAACTCCTCAGTGCCTTCTAATATCCTTATAATTACAGTAGGGGATACATTATCCCTTATAACATGAGTGGTACCCAGAGTTCCCTGTATAACTCAGTCTGTGTCCTTGTACCTTTATATGGACACAGAACTCCTCAGTGACTTCTAATATCCTATAATTTACAGTAGGGGATACTTATCCCTATAATACATGAGTGGTACCCAGAGTTCCCTGTATACTCATTCTGTGTCCTTGTACCTTTATATGGACACAGAACTCCTCAGTGACTTCTAATATCCTTAATAATACAGTAGGGGATACATTATCCTTATAATACATGAGTGGTACCCAAGTTCCCTGTATAACTCAGTCTGTGTCCTTGTACCTTTATATAACACAGAACTCCTCAGTGACTTCTAATATCCTTATAATGGACAGTAGGGGATCTTATCCCTTATAATACATGAGTGGTACCCAGAGTTCCCTGTATACTCAGTCTGTGTCCTTACCTTTATATAGACACAGAACTCCTCAGTGACTTCTAATATCCTTATAATTTCAGTAGGGGATACATTATCCCTTCTAACATGAGTGGTACCCAGAGTTCCCTGTATACTCAGTCTGTGTCCTTGTACCTTTATATGGACACAGAACTCCTCAGTGACTTCTAATATCCTTATAATTTACAGTAGGGGATCCTTATCCTATAATACACGAGTGGTACCCAGAGTTCCCTGTATAACTCGTCTGTGTCCTTGTACCTTTATATGGACACAGAACTCCTCAGTGACTTCTAATATCCTTATAATTTACAGTAGGGGATACATTATCCTTATAATACATAGTGGTACCCAGAGTTCCCTGTATAAACTCAGTCTGTGTCCTTGTACCTTAATATAGACACAGAACTCCTCAGTGACTTCTAATATCCTTTAATTTACAGTAGAGGATACATTATCCCTTATAATACATGAGTGTACCCAGAATTCCATAATAACCTTATAATTTACAGTTGGGGTGCATTCCCACTATAGTATTAGAGTTTCCAGTAATGGGCAATATATAACACAGGGTTATTCAATAAAGTTCTTATCATTAAAAATGGTGCTAATTTTGCGCCAACCAATCATATGTTGCTTTCAAATGTTAAATAATATCTGATTGGTTGTGGCCAAATTAGCGCCATTTTTAATGATAAGAACTTTTTTGAATCTCCCTGTTGTATGTTCCCTGTACGGATCCCCTTTATGGGGTGTTATTAAATTGCCACTTATTAGATATAAAATAGATCTGTACTGTAGATTATATGAATCTAGATATAAGATATTCAATATTCATCTGCTACATTTCTCTCTCGCCCTTTAAGGTCTATGTTTGCCGTTATTATCCCATTCCGTTCTGTCTCTGGTTAGTGGTGGGATACGTCTCTCCATGTAAGATTTTACCATTAAGGCGCAAAAAAACGCCCCACGTCTTGGTAGGAGCCAGTTTATTAAAACAGATCCGTAGGTGGGGCTGCTTTTAGGAGCTGTAAGCGTCCGCTATACATTGTATTGATCTCGCTTCTCGTTTTACTTCCTATCTTCATATCTGTCTCTGCTAAATCATTGCAAACTCAATTTCTGCCATTAAGACCCTATAATAGCTGAGCGGCTATTACATGACAAATTGTATAAACACTCGTCTCGCATTACGCAGTAATAGTCGCTGTCCAGTTTAATAAGGATGTTTTGCCTTGTGACTTCTGTTGTCTAAGTGATTTCTGATATTCTCTAATTCCCTCTTCCTGTCCCAGTCTATACAACACATCAATGTCATTAACCTGGGTCCAATTGTTTGGAAAATACACTGTGTTACATTGTGATGCGTTGTGATACACTGTGTCACATTCTGATTTGT
Organism: Hymenochirus boettgeri; assembly: GCA_019447015.1. Taxonomy (NCBI): domain Eukaryota; kingdom Metazoa; phylum Chordata; class Amphibia; order Anura; family Pipidae; genus Hymenochirus; species Hymenochirus boettgeri. The sequence continues at coordinate 109,104 of JAACNH010000869.1, read as the reverse complement.
GATACACTATGTTATAATATGTTACATTGTGATACGCCATGATACATTGTGGTACACTGTGTTACATTCTGATACATTGTGTTACATGCTGGTACATTGTGTTACATTCTGATACATTGTGTTACATTGTGATACATTGTGATACACCGTGTTACATTTGATACATTGTGTTACATGTTGGTACACTGTGTTAATTCTGATACATTGTGTTACATGCTGTTTACATTGTGTTACATTCTGATACATTGTGTTACAGCTGCCACATTGTGTTTATATTCTGATACATTGTGATACACCGTGTTACATTCTGATACATTGTGTTACATTGTGATACATTGTGATACACCGTGTTACATTCTGATACATTGTGTTACATGTTGGTACACTGTGTTACATTCTGATACATTGTGTTACATGCTGGTACATTGTGTTACATTCTGATACATTGTGTTACATTGTGATACATTGTGATACACCGTGTTACATTCTGATACATTGTGTTTACTGCTGGTACATTTGTTGTTACATTCTGATACTTTGTGTTACATGCTGCCACATTGTGTTATATTCTGATACATTGTGATACACCCGTGTTCATTCTGATACTTGTGTTACATTGTGATACATTGTGATACACATTGTTACATTCTGATACATTGTTTTACATGTTGGTACATTGTGTAACATGCTGATACACTGTGTTTACATTGAAATACACTGTTACAATTCGTGATATGTTGTGTTACATTGTGATACACTATTGTTAGGTTTCTGTACATTGTGCCACGTTCTTATACAGTGTGTTACATTCTAATACATTGTGATACACTATGTTGCGTTGTGATACATTGTGTTTCATTGTGATACATTATGACACATTATTTACCATCAGCTCCTATCTGATACGGAAGAATGTGGCCAATGGTACAGGACCCAAACCATTTCACAATGTTCCTATTTCACACACTTTTCTTTGGCATTTTGATATAAAGTTTGGTAATTGTTACATTTTACACCCCCATTCATTAATACGTTTTGCTGCAAATTTTTGTTTCATGAATCTTCATAAACAAATTAAATAGTTTCATCCATGTGTACATGTTTGGGGGAGGATAGGCGTGTATATTGGTACGTGTATTTGTATACACATGGACTTGGGGGAGATAGGCGTGTATATGGTACGTGTATATGTATACCACATGGACTTGAGGGAGGATAGGCGTGTATATTGGTACGTGTATATGTATACCACATGGACTTGGGGGAGGATAGGCGTGTATATTGGTACGTGTATATGTATACCACATGGACTTGGGGGAGGATAGGCGTGTATATTGGTAATGTGTATATATGTAGATCACATGTATTGGGGAAGGATTGGCATGTAATTGATGCATGTAAATGTATATCACATGGACTTGGGGGAGGATAGGCGTGTATATTGGTACGTGTATATGTATATCACATGGACTTGGGGGAGGATAGGCGTGTATATTGGTACGTTGTATATGTATATCACATGGACTTGGGAGGATAGGCGTGTAATTGGTACGTGTATTATGTAGATCACTGTATTGGGAGGATGGCATGTAATTGATGCATGTATATGTATATCACATGGACTTTGGGAGGAATAGGCGTGTATATTGGTACGTGTATATGTATATCACATGGACTTGAGGGAGGATAGGCGTGTATATTGGTAGTACGTGTATATGTATATCACATGGACTTGAGGGAGGATAGGCGTGTATATTGGTACGTGTATATGTATATCACATGGACTTGAGGGAGGATAGGCGTGTATATTGGTACGTGTATATGTATATCACATGGACTTTGGGGGAGGATAGGCGTGTATATTGGTACGTGTATATGTATATCACATGGACTTGGGGGAGGATAGGCGTGTATATTGGTACGTGTATATGTATACCACATGGACTTGGGGAGGATAGGCGTGTATATGGTACGTGTATATGTATACACATGGACTTGGGGGGGATAGGCGTGTATATTGGTACGTGTATATGTATACCACATGGACTTGGGGGAGATAGGCGTGTATATTGGTACTTGTAATGTTATCCACATGGACTTGGGGGAGGATAGGCGTGTATATTGGTACGTGTATATGTATACACCCATGGACTTGGGGGAGGATAGGGCGTGTATATTGTACGTGGTATATGTATATCACATGGACTTGGGAGGGATGGGTGTATCTTGTACGTGTTATGTTATCACCTGGACTTGGGGGGGAGGAGGCTGTATATTGGTACGTGTATATGTATACCCATGGACTTGGGGGAGGACGGCGTGTATATTGGTACGTGTATATGTATATCACATGGACTTGGGAGGGAGGATAGGCGTGTATATTGGTACGTGTATATGTATAC
>JAACNH010000869.1:0-106526 GCA_019447015.1 Hymenochirus boettgeri | reverse complement strand
GCTGCCACGAATTGTGTTTATATTCGTGCTGAATTGTGATACACCCGTGTTACATTCCATACATTGTGTTACATTGTGATACATTGTGATCCCCGTGTTACATTCTGATACATTGTGTTACATGTTGGTACACTGTGTTAAATTCTGATACATGTGTTACAGCTGGGACATTGTGTTACATTCTGATACATTGTGTTACATGTGATACACGTGATACATTTCTGATACATTGTGTTACATGTTGGTACATGTGTTACATTCTGATACATTGTGTTACATGCTGGTACAGTGTGTTAACATTCTGATACCATTGTGTTACATGCTGCCCCATTCATGTGTATATCTGATTACACTTTTTTTGTGATACACCGTGTTACATTGGATACATTGTGTTACATGTGTACATTGTGATACACGTGTTACATCTGATAATTGTGTACATGTGGTATTGTGTAACTGCTGATACACGTGTTACATGAAAACACTGTTACATTCGATAGTTGTGTTACATTGTGAACACTATGTTATGTTCTGATAACATTGTGCCACGTTTTATACAGTGTGTTACATTCTAATACATTGTGATACACATTGTTGCGTTGTGATACTTGTGTTATTGTGATACATATGACACATTATTTAACATCAGCTCCTATCTGTCGGAAAGAATGTGGCCAATGGTACAGACCCAAACCAGTTCACAATGTTCCTATTTCACACTTTTTCTTTGCTTTTGATATAAAGTTGGTAATTGTACATTTTACCCCGTTACATGCTGGTACATTGTGTTACATTCTGATACATTGTGTTACATGCTGCCACATTGTGTTATATTCTGATACATTGTGATACACCGTGTTACATTCTCATACATTGTGTTACATTGTGATACATTGTGATACACCGTGTTACATTCTGATACATTGTGTTACATGTTGGTACACTGTGTTACATTCTGATACATTGTGTTACATGCTGGTACATTGTGTTACATTCTGATACATTGTGTTACATTGTGATACACCGTGTTACATTCTGATACATTGTGTTACATGTTGGTACACTGTGTTACATTCTGATACATTGTGTTACATGCTGGTACATTGTGTTAACATTCTGATACATTGTGTTACATGCTGCCACATTGTGTTATATTCTGATACATTGTGATACACCGTGTTACATTCTGATACATTGTGTTACATTGTGATACATTGTGATACACCGTGTTACATTCTGATACATTGTGTTACATGTTGGTACATTGTGTAACATGCTGATACACTGTGTTACATTGAAATACACTGTTACATTCTGATATGTTGTGTTACATTGTGATACACTATGTTATGTTCTGATACATTGTGCCACGTTCTTATACAGTGTGTTACATTCTAATACATTGTGATACACTATGTTGCGTTGTGATACATTGTGTTTCATTGTGATACATTATGACACATTATTTAACATCAGCTCCTATCTGATACGGAAAGAATGTGGCCAATGGTACAGGACCCAAACCAGTTCACAATGTTCCTATTTCACACTTTTCTTTGGCATTTTGATATAAAGTTTGGTAATTGTTACATTTTACCCCCATTCAATTAAATACGTTTTGCTGCAAAATTTTTGTTTCATGAATCTTCATAAAACAAATTAAATAGTTTCATCCATGTGTACATGTTGGGGGAGGATAGGCGTGTATATTGGTACGTGTATTTGTATACCACATGGACTTGGGGGAGGATAGGCGTGTATATTGGTACGTGTATATGTATACCACATGGACTTGGGGGAGGATAGGCATGTATATTGGTACGTGTATATGTATACCACATGGACTTGGGGGAGGATAGGCGTGTATATTGGTACGTGTATATGTATACCACATGGACTTGGGGGAGGATAGGCGTGTATATTGGTATGTGTATATATGTAGATCACATGTATTGGGGAAGGATTGGCATGTAAATTGATGCATGTATATGTATATCACATGGACTTGGGGGAGGATAGGCGTGTATCTTTGGTAACGTGTAATATGTATATACATTGACTTGGGGGGGATAGTCGGTAAAAAATCTTGGTACGTGTATATGTATATCAATGGACTTGGGTGAGGAATAGGCGTTATATTGGGTACGTGTATTATGTTAGATCACATGTATTGGGGAAGGATTTTGGCCATGTACATTGATGCACTGTATATTATATCACACATGGACTTTGGGGAGGATAGGCGTGGGTATATTGTTACGTGTATATGTAATCCATGTGACATGTTGGGGAGGATAGGCGTGTATATGGTACGTGTATTTGTATACCACATGGACTTGGGGAGGGATAGCGTGTACTATTGGTTACGTGTATATGTAATATCCACATGGACTTGGGGAGGATAGGCGTGTATATTGGGTACGTGATATGTATACACATGGACTTTGGGGGAGATAGCGTGTATATTGGTACGTGTTATGTATACCACATGGACTTGGGGGAGGATAGGCGTTATATTGGTACGTGTTATATGTAACCACAATGGATTGGGAGGATAGGCTGTATATTGGTACGTGTACATGTATTACCACATGGACTTGGGGGAGGATAGGCGTTTATTGGTACGTGTATATGTATATCACCTGGACTTGGGGGCGATAAGGCGTGTATATTTGGTAACTGTCGATATGTATAACCAATGGCCTTGGGGAGGATAGCGTGTATATTGGTACGTGTTTGATATCCAACATGGACTTGATTGAGGTAGGACGTGTATATTGAGTCGTGTATATGTATATCACATGGACTTGGGGTATGAAGGCGTGTAATTGGGTACGTGTTATGTAACACATGGACTTGGGGGAGGAAAGGCGTGTATATTGGTACTGGGTATATGTAATTCACATGGACTTGAGTGAGGATAGGCGTGGTATATTGGTACGTGTATATGTATTCCATGGACTTGAGGGAGGATAGGCGTGTATATTGGTCCGTGTATATGTTATTCACATGGACTTGAGGGAGGATCGGCGTTATATTGGTACGTGTATTTTTAATATCCATGGACTTGGGGAGGATAGGCGTGTATTTGGTACGTGTATATGTATACCAAAAACATGGACTTTGGGGGAGTAGGCTTGTATATGGTACTGTGATATGTATAAAACCACTGGACTTGGGGGAGGATAGGCGTGTATATTGGTATATGTCGTATACCACATGGACTTGGGAGGGATAGGCGTGTATATTGTGTACGTGTATATGTATATCACATGGACTTGGGGGAGGATAGGCGTGTTAAGTTGGTAACGTGTTATGTATACCCATGGACTTGGGGGAGGATAGGCCCGTGTAGTAGGTACGTGTATATGTATCCACATGGACTGAGGGAGGATAGGCGTGTATATTTGTACGTGTATATGTAATCACATGGACGTGGGGGGATAGGCGTGTATTTGGTACGGTATAGGTATACCACATGGACTTGGGGAGGACAGGCTGTGTATTTGGTACGTGTATATGTATATCAATGGACTTGAGGAGGATAGGGCGTGTATATTGTACGTGTATGGTATATCACATGGACCTTGGGGAGGATAGGCGTATATTGGTACGTGTATTGTATACCACATGGACTTGAGGGAGGATAGGCGTGTTATATGGTACGTGTTATTATATCACATGGACTTGATGGAGGAAGGCGTGTAATATTGGTACGTTGTATATGTATATCACATGACTTGAGGAGATAGGCGTGTAATTGGTACGGCAATATGTATATCACATGGACTTGAGGGAGGATAGGCCGTGTATATTGGTCGTGTATATGTATAATCACATGACTTGAGGGAGGATAGGCGTGTATATTGGTAGCGTGTATATGTATATCACATTGGGACTTTGAGGGATGATAGGCGTGTAATTGGTAGTGTATTGTATACCACATGAACTTGTGGGAGGACAGGCTGTGTATATTGGTACGTGTATATGTATATCACATGGACTTGAGGGAGATAGGCGTGTATATTGGTACGTGTTAGTATAATCACATGGACTTGGGGGAGGATAGGCGTGTATATTGGTACGTGTATTGTATACCACATGACTTGGGGGAGGACAGGCGTGTTATTGGTACGTGTATTGTATATCACATGGACTTGGGGGAGGATAGGCGTGTATATTGGTACGTGTATATGTAATCCCACATGGACTTGGGGGAGACAAGGGTGGTATATTGGTACGTGTTATGTATATCACATGGACTTGGGCGGAGGATTAGGCGTGTATTTGGTACGTGTATATGTTATACCACATGGACTTGGGGAAGGATGGGCATGTATATTGGTACGTGTATGTATATCACATGGACTTGGGGGAGGATAGGCGTGTATATTGGTACGTGTATATGTACCAATATACATGCCTTTCTCCCTCAAGTCCATGTGCACATGCTCAAGGTTTTAAAAAAAGCTCATTGAGAAGAGGTGACAAACTCTAACAGAAACAGAGAGAAAATTATCTTGATAAAGGTCTTGGGACGCTAAAGTTGAGGGTTATCGACAAATTTGGTGGATTACCGAATGCCACATTCTAGGGTTATGGAGCGACTAAGGTAAGGGATTACCGTTCAACAGTTTGAAAATTATCACATTCAATATTATTCAACTAGTTTAAGTTTCCTTCACAATGTTCGGGAAAGTTTCGAAATCCGAGAATCCTTCATAGTTTTCGGGTTCGGTGTACGCTAAGCACGTGTACCGATGTGGATTGGTGATGAGTGCGTAATATCATATCTATTAACTGTATATCTTTGGTGTGTGTGTATATAGTTATATCATATATATACTGTATATACTGTGTTTGTGTGTATATAGTTATATCATATATATCTGTTATACTGTGTATGTATATAGTTTATATCATCATATATAGGTACTGTATATACTTGCGTGTGTTGTGTAATAGTTATCATCAATATATACTGTATACTGTGGTGATGTATATATGTATATCAATATAATACTGTATATACTGTGTGTGTGGTGTGTGATCTAGTTTATATCATACTATATACGTGTATACTTGTGTGTGTATATAGTTTATACATATATATACTGTATTACTGTGTGTGTATATAGTTCTATCATATCTATATGATATACTGTTGGTTATATATACATATGTAAGTGTATAAGTTATACTATATTACTGTATGACGTGGACTATTATTATAACTGTATATACTGTGTAGTGTGTATATTTAATCATATATATACTGTATATCTTGTGTGTGTGTGTATATAGTTATATCATTATAATACTGTAATATACTGTTGTGTGTGTATATAGTTTATCATTATATACTGTATTACTGTGTATGTGTGAAAGTTTATTCATATATACTGGATATACCTTTGGTGTGCGTGTGATATAGTTATAAAATCATATATTACTTGTATGCTTGGTTGTGTGTGGTGTGTTATATAGTATCATCAAGTATGCTGTTTGTATAATAGTTATCTCATATATATACTGTATATCTGTGTATGTAATAGTTAATCATATATATAACTGTATATACTTTGGGTGTGTGTATATAGTTTATACTCATATATATACTGTATATACTGTGTTATGTTGATATAGTTATAATCATATATCTACTGTGTATACTTTGTGTCGTGTGTATATAGTTATATCATATATATATGATACTGTGTCTAGTTATCAATATACTGTTATGTGTTTATATAGTTTTTATATCATCTATAATCTGTATGACTGGTGTGGTGTGTGTATATAGGTTATATCATTATATACTGTCTAACTGTGTGTGTGTTATATAGTTTATCATTCTACTGTATATACCTGTATATGTGTGTGGTGTGTATTTGGTTTCGTGTGTGTGTGGGTTGTATATAGGTTATATCATATATATAACTGTCATACTTGTTGGTGTGTAGATGTTGTGAGTATCTATTATTTTATCTATGTATATACTGTGTGTGTGTACTAGGTTATAGCTCATATATATAGGTATATACTGTGTGGTGTCATTAGTTATATCATATATCTGTCTACTGTGTAATGTTAATCTATACTGTATATGTGTTGATATAGTTAATCATATATATACTGTATAACTGTGTGTGGTGTGTGTATATATTTTATATCATAGTCTACTGTATATACTTGGTGTGTGTGACTATGTTATATCATACATATACTGATATACTACTGTTGTGTGTGTATATGTTTATCATAGTGAGATACATATATATACTGTTGTGTGTGTGATATGTAAACATATCCGGTGAATATACTGGGTTAGTTTTATATCATTTAACTTATATACGTGTAATAGTTTATCATATATACGTACACGTGGGTGTGGATATTCATATCTGTATAAGTTTTGTAAGTTTTTAATTGTTTACGTGTGTTAAATTATATATCCCCTGTCTTTTATATGTATATCATTAGTTTACTGCCTATATATATCCATATATACTGTATACTGTGTTATTATTACAAGACTATAAGATCACTTCCATCATCACCTTTCTTTTTTTTTTTTTTTTTTTTAACCCTACTCCTAACAGTTGATCCAGAGGAAGGCAAACAACCCAGCTAAAAAAGGGGGAAACAATTCCTTCCTGACTCCCAAACGCAAATCGGAAGTATCCCCTGGATCACCATGATCTATATGCATTAATCACCAGTAATTCTCATATTTTTTAGTTTTAGAAACTTATCCAGGCCTTTTTTTAAAGTTATTCAATGACTTTGCCATTTTACAACCACCGACCTCTACACAGTTTCTTATCACCGTTCTCACTGTAAAGAACCTCTCCTAACTTGAAAGATGAAACTAGTCTTTTTCTTCCAACCTATAAAGGATGTACCACGAGTCCTCTTGATATGAACCCTATTATGTGAACAATGCACCAGAGAGTTCACTGTATGCGGCCATTAATTATTTGTATAAGGTTATCATGTCCCCACGCAACCGCCGCTCTCTCCATGTAACAGCCCCTAACTTGTCTAATCTGCCTGCATATCCATCATATTATACTGTACTCAAACTTGTGTGGTGTCATAGTTTATTATTATATATATACTGTAATACTGTTTGTGTATATGCTAATATCATATATAACTGTATATACTGTGTGTGTGGTATATAGTTATATCTATAGATACTGTATATACTGTGTGTGAATATGTTTATCATCTATATATACTGTATATCTTGTGTGTGTATATAGTTATATCTTACTATTACTGGGTTGAAATGATCTATATACTGTATATAACTGTGTGTGTGTGTATGTGTTAATTTTATCATAAATATACTGTATATACTGGTGTGTGTGTGTATGTATAGTTATATCAAATACTAATACTGTGATACTGATGTGTGTGTGTGTGTGTATATAGTTTATATCATATATATACTGTATATACTGTGTGTGTGTAGTAGTTATATCCATATAGTAATACTGTATATACTTGTGTTGTGTATATAAGTTATATCTATATATACCTGGGATATACGTTGTGTGTTGTGGTATATAGTTATATCATATTATACTGTATATACTGGTGTGTGTTGTCATATTTATAATCATATATAATACTGTATATACTTCGTGTGTTATAGTTAATTATCATATATATCTTATATACTGTGTGTGTGGAATTAGTTAACACATATTAATCTGTATATACTGTGTGTTGTGTGATCATAGTTATAGCACTAATATATACTGTCTAGAACGTGTGTGTATATAGCTATCAATATATAACTTGGTGATATATATATATCAACTGTCTATACTGTGTGTGTATACTAGTTCTATATCATATATAACTGTAATTACGTGTGTGTTATTAGTTATATCATATAATATACTGTATACTACTGTGTGTGTATATAGTGTATATCGATATATATACTGTATACTGTGTGTGTATATGTTCTAATCCATATATATACTGTATATCTGTGGTGTGTTATAGTTTACTATCCTATATATACTTACTGTATATACTGTGTGTTTTGTGATATATTTACTGTATTACGTTAATGTTCATATATATACGTGTATATGCTGTGTGTGGTATAATCGATTTATACATATATCATACTGTATAGTACTGTGTTGATTCTATAGTTAATCATATATATACTGTATATGCTGTGTGTGTGTATATAGTTATAAGGTAATGTGTAATATATATATATATATCACTGATATAACTGTGTTATCTAGTTATCATATATATGTATTAGTGTGATATAGTTATATCATATATATATCTGTATATACTGTGTTGTTATATAGTTTCATATATATGATATATGTTGTAATGTCTATTACTGTATATCTGTGTGTGTATTGTTATATCATATATTACTGACTTACTGGGTTGTATATACTATATCATATCGTATTCGTGTTTTATAGTTTCATATATCGATATCTGGTTTTGATCATATATATACTGTGGTTTATATATCAATATACTGTATCGTGTGTGTGATATAGGTTATATCATATATATACTGTATATACTGGTGTGTAAGATAGTTTAATCATATATATATTGTATATTACTGTGTGTGTTATTAGGTCGATTCAATATTATATGACTTGGGGTAATGTATATCATAATATCATGCGTTATCTGTGAGTATATTCCATATACAAATACCTTCGAATATAGGTGTTTGATATATTAATATATTATTTAATCCGGTTGAAACAGAATTGTGCTCTAGTACTTTCTGAAAACCCTTCACGAGTTAGATGTTCAGATTCTACTGAAAACCCAGAATCTTCCCCTATCTCATTGCAGGGAAGGATCTGAATTATCCAGCACAAGCGGGGGAAGAGACTTTGTCCTTCCATTTCAACCACCTCAAAGTCCAACCTGACAAACCTTAAAAGGTGATTAAGTCCCGTTACTTTCATTTTAACCTGGAAGAACGGGGATGGACCATTGAACTTCCTGTGTAATAATCTTCTTTCATCTCCTGGCTGGACGTGTAAAGGATTTAAATCACCTGGTTTCGTCTCTTTGTGTAATTTGGATTTAGGATATGGGAATATATCATTGGAAAACGTGGAACCGTTTAAATAAACAAGAACTAAAGGATAAACATAGAAATAAAATGGTAATAAATATAAAACCAGCAGAACATTGAAAATAGCCCCACCCACTTTTGGGTGCCAAGCCCACCACTCCGGTGCAAAAGGCCCCACCCACTTCATAGGTGCACAAAGCCCTGCCTACTCATGGGGTAATATCTGTTTTATTCAATTAGATCAACTGGACTTGAAGTTTAGTTTCTTGAAGACGTTTCGCTAGTCTCCGACTGGCTTTCTCATTCCAGAATGACTTGTCAAGAATCTGTGGCAATTATGTACCCTTGCAAGTCCAAGTAGCATATCACAACCAGGTGTAAGGGCGTGATGCATAGTGGCTAAGAGGTGTTTTAGACGACCCAGGGTAGGTGTTAAAACACATTGTACATGGCAGACAGTATGGTGTCGAACCCCCCCAACCTCCTATTTATGCTTGGTTTTCTTTATTTTCACATAAATAGCCTCCTTAACACCTCTCTTGAACCAGTCCCGTCCTTCGTCAATATTTAACTTACAATCTTCAAAGGTATGTCCTTTATCCTTAGGATGCAGATCAACGCTGAGATCCCTGACCGAGGCATTGCTCTTCTGTGCTGGGCCATACGTTTGATGCATTTGCTGTTTTGGTCCCTCCCCCACATCAAATCAAGCATCTCTGTCACTGCCGCACCGCATATATGATTCGCTTTTCTTGTGTTTTGTATTGGGTCCTTTCGGATGTACCAATTTTGCTGCCTCAGTGTGTTGTTCGGTTTTAAAAAATCCATTTTCTATAGCAAAAACATGGATGTGCTATTGATCCCCTTTCACCCTATTGTGGCCACCCTTTACATGGCGGAGGTATACACACAGGTGCTTAATACTTTAAGGGCATGCACCCGCCACTGGTTCAGATATGTTGAATACACCTACCTGGTTAAATCCACCAGAAGGAAGTAAAAGCTTTCACAGAACACTTAATGCGTAGACCAAACATCAAATTCACAAGGGAGATAACCAAACAACAACTTGGCTTTCTTGGACTGCTTGGTAGAAGTCGGAAAGGTACACGGAAGTAGAAGTTACAGAAAACCAACACACACAGATCAGTATTTGATTTTTGACTCCCACCACCCTTTAGACACAATCTTTGGGTCATCAGAACCCTGCAACACGGCCGAGACATCCCCACTAGCACAGATGCGAAGGCTAAAAGAATGAAAAGCTCAGAGGAGCCCTAAAACTTTGGATATCCATACTGGGCCTTTGGTCAAAAGAAGTAGCAGGAAAGAAAAGAACAACGAGTACCAACAGTGACTGGCAAAAAGCAAGACATGGAAGGAAGACCATGGTCATCCATATGTAGGCAGGGGTCTCTCCGGAAAATAACAGAATTTTCCAAAAACAATCGTATCCTGTTGCTTTTTAAACCGAACAACACACTGGGCAGCATTGGTACCTCCGAAAGACCCAATTACCAAAACACAAATAAGCAGCGACATCATCTAGCAGTGCAGTGCAGTTGAAGAATGCTCTGATGTGGTATGTGGGGGAGACGCACAGCAACTGCTCCACGTATGGCCCATCACAGAAGAGGCCAATTCCTCGGGTCAGGACTCCGCGGTGTATCTGCCAGTCTTAAGGATAAGGAACAATACCTTTGAAGATTGTCATGTTTTACATACTGGCGAAGGAACGTGACTGGTTCAAGAGAGGTGTTTAAGGATGCCATTTATGTGAAAATAAAGAAACCAAGCCTAAATAGAGGTGGGGGGTTTCGACACAACTGTCTGCCATGTACAATGCTGTTTTAACCCTTACTCTGGGCATTCCTTAACACGCTTAGCCACTATCTAATCACACACACACCCTTCCACCCGCTGGCTGTGATATTCTAATTGGGAGTTTCCAGGATACCTAATGCACAGATTCTTGTACAAGTCTTCTGAATTGATAAAGAGCCAGTCCGGATGACTGACGAAACTCTTTCAGAACTACATTCAAGTCCAGTTGATCCAATTGAATACAACAGCTATACCATTACCTGGATTAAAATGAGAACCTTCACAACCTACTCAGTGAGGTACTAAGCCCTGCCCACTCAACGGGTGCCGTGTGCCACTCCGACTCCCTTACCTTCTCTGTCAGGCTTCAACACCCGCAAGAAGAGGAGGAGGGAACTTCCTGTCTCCATCAACACCCTTAGTGGTCTTGAGGCTGTGCTTGCCAGGAGAAGTCCTCACGGAATGTCACACCGTCACCTCCCACCCATAACTTTCTGGTCAGTCATTTCTCTAGATCTCAGCTGTGGAGCACTGTTATACCTGCACACCAATTCTTTGTTATGTTAAAACTAGTCTCCCATAGTTGTGTTTTTTTCAGCCAAAGATATAAAAATCTATCAAAGAACTCAAAGGCGAATTTCTCCTCTAGTTTAATTAATAGGACATTTATATAGTATTGCTTATTTTCATTCATCATCATCTGCAGCTAATTACGCAAACCAGTTCATTAATATTGGGAACAATCCATGCGCTGTGTAAGGATAGTCTGTTATGGAACATCCCAATATAGCGTTGTGTAGGAATAGTTCATTACTGGGACAAATCCCATAAGCACAGTGTAAGGACATAGTCATGTTATGGAACATCCCTACGCTGTTTTAAGGAAGTAGTCATGTTTAAATGGAACATCCCATAGCGCTGTGTAACGGAATAGGTCATTTTAATGGGACATTCCATAGCGCTGTTGTGGATATCATGTTATGGAACATCCCATATCGCTGTGTAAGGAACGTCATGTTAATATGGGAACGTACCCATAGCGCTGTTAAGGAATATCATGTTATGGGCATTCCATAGCGCTGTGTAAGGAATAGCTTGTAATGTGGAAACATCCCATACGCCTGTGTAAGGATAGTCAATGTTAATGGACATTCCATAGCGTCTGTGTTAAGAATATAAGCATGTTAATGAACGTCCCATAGCGCTGTGTAGGAATAGTCATGTCTATGGACATTCCATAGCCCTGTGTTAAGAATATCATGTTAATTTGAACGTCCCATATAAGCGCTGTGTAAGGTAATAGTCACTTTAATGGAACGTCCCCAAGCGCTGTGTAAGGAATAGTCATGTTAATGGAACCTCCCATAGCGCCTGTGTAAGAATAGTCACGTAATGAACATCCATAGCCTGTGTAAGGAATAGCACGTTACTGAACATCCCATAGCGCCGTGTAAGGAATAGTCTATGTTAATGGTACGCCCATAGCGCCGTGTAAGGAAAGTCATGTTAATGGAACATCCATAGTGCTGTGTAAGGAAATAGTCATGTTAATGGAACATCCCATAGCGCTTGTGTAAGGAATAGTCATGTCCATGAACATCTCCCATAGCGCTGTGTAAGGAATAGTCACGTTAATGGAACGTCCCTAGCGCTGTGTAAGGAATAGTCATGTTATGGACATCCCATAGCGCTGTGTAAGGAATAGTCCATGTTAATGGTACATCCCATAGCGCTGTGTGGAAAGTCACGTTAATGGGAGATCCCAAGCGCTGTGTAAGGAATAGTCACGTTAATGGGAACATCCCATAGCGCTTGTAAGGAATAGTCATGTTTCAGAATCCCATAGCGGTGTGGAATAGTCATGTTAATGGAACACCATAGCGCCGTGTAAGAATAGTCCATGTTTAATGGACCTCCTCCAAGCGCTGTGTAGAATAGTCAGTTAATGGAACATCCATAGCGGCTGTGTGTAAGGAATAGTCATGTTAATGGAACATGCCCTAGTCTTTTGTGTAAGGAATAGTCATGTTAATGGAAGTCCCATAGCTCTGTGTAAGGATAGTCCTAGTGTTTAATGGAACGTCCATAGCGCTGTGTAGGAATAGTCATGTTAATGAGAACATCCCATAGCTGTGTAAGGATAGTCATGTTAATGAACATCCCATATAGCGCTGTGTAAGGAGGTCATGTTATGGAACGTCCATAGCGCTGTGTAAGGATAGTCCACTATGGAACGTCCCATAGCGCTGTGTAAGGAATAGTCATGTTAATGGAACATCCCATAGCGCTGTTTAAGGAATAGTAATGTTAATGGTAACAATCCCATAGCGCTGTGTAAGGAATAGTCACGTTAATGGGAGATCCCATAGCGCTGTGTAAGGAATATCAGCGTTAATGGAACATCCCATACGCTTTGTAAAGTAATAGTCCTGTTAATGGAACTCCCATAAGCGCCGTGTAAGGAATAGTCTGTTAATGGAACATCCCATAGCGCTGTGTAAGAATAGTCATGTTAATGGAAACTCCCATAGCGGCCTGTTGAAGGAATTTCCGTTAAATGGAACTCCATAGCGTGTGTTAGGAATAGTCATGTAATGGAACATCCCATAGCGCTGTGTAAGGAATACGTCAGTGGTTAAATGGGACAGATCCCATAGCGCTGTGTAAGGTAATAGTCATGTTAATGGAACATCCCATATACTCTGTGTAGGAATAGTCATGTTAAGGAACCCTCCCATATCGTTGGTAAGGAAAGTCCCGTTAATGGCAACATCCCCGATAGCGCTGGGTAAGGAATAGTCACGTTAATGGAACTCCCATAGCGACTGTGTTAGAATAGTCACGTTAATGGAACATCCATAGCCTGTGTAAGGAATAGTCAGTTTAATGGACATCCCTAGCGCTGTGTAAGGAATATCATGTTAATGGAACATCCCATAGCGCTGTGGAAGGATAGTCATGTTAATGACTCCATAGCGCTGATGTAAGCATATCATGTTAAAACGTCCCATAGCGCTGTGTAAGGAATAGTCACGTAATGGAACATCCCATGGCGCTGTGTAAGAATATTCATGTTAATGGAAGTCCCATAGCGCTGTGTAGGATAGTCATGTTATGGAACATCCCATAACGCCTGTGTAAGGAATAGTCATGTTAATGGAACATACCATAGCGCTGTGTAAGAATAGTCACGTTAATGGAACTCCCATAGCGCTGTGTAAGGAATAGTCACGTTAATGGAACATCACCTAGCTTCTGTGTAAGGAATAGTCCACGTTAATGGAACGTCCCATAGCGCTGTGTAAGGAAGTCACGTTAATAGAACATCCCAGCGCTGTGTAATGAATATTCATGTTAATGGAACGTCCCATAGCGCTGTGTGTAGATGATAGTCACGTTAATGGAACATCCCATAGCGCTGTGTAAGGATAGCACGTTAATGGAACTGTCCATAGCGCTGTGTAAGGAATAGTCATGTTAATGGAACATCCCATAGCGCTGTGTAAGGATAGTCATGTTATGAACATCCCATACGCTGTGTAAGGAATGTCAGTTAGGAACTCCCATAGCGCCGCTGTGTAGGAATAGTCACGTTAATGGAACATCCATAGCGCTGTGTAAGGAATCGTCTTTATTAATGGACATCCCATAGCGCTGTGTAAGGAATAGTCATGTTTTGGAACATCCCCTCGCACAGTGTAAGGATAGTCATGTTAATGAACGTCCCATAGCGCTGTGTAAGGAATAGTCATGTAATGGAACATCCCATAGCACATGTGTAAGGATGTCATGTTAATGGAACGTCCCATAGCGCTGTGTAAGGAATAGTCATGTTAATGAACATCCATAGCGCATGTGTAAGGAATAGTCGTGTTAATGGAACGTCCCATAGCGCAGTGTAAGGAATAGTCATGTTAATGGACCCCCTAGCGTTAAGGAAACATTAAGAACTCCATAGCGCTGTGTAGGAATAGTCATGTTAATGGAACCTCCCTAGCGCTGTGTAAATATCAGTTAAGGGAACGTCCATAGCGCTGTGTACGGATAGTCACTGTTAATGGAACAGTCCCCAATGCGCCGCTGTGTAAGGAATAGTCCGTTAAGGAACGTCCCATAACTGCTGTGTAAGGAATATGTCCGTTTATGGAACATCCCATAGCGCTGTGTAAGAATAGTCATGTTAATGGAACATCCCACTAGTGCTATGTAAGGAATAGTCATGTTAATGGAACATTCCAGTTAAGTAATGATTGAAAATTCTGGTAAAACTGCCAAAAATGCAACAAGGGAGAAAAGGGGCGGAAGGTGAAAATTCCCCTATTTATAAATAACTTTAAATAAAAAGTGACAGAAATATCTCGGAAATTACACTAAGATCAATCTCTCTCTTCGCAGTGATACCCACCCAACGCAATGAATAAGGCGAAAACCCCGACATGTATCCTATTATCTAAAGACTGACCTTAGGATTAGAAACGCCGTGTCAGCAGGAGTTTAGAGAAAGATGTCAGTATATTTTTGGCCTTAAGTGACCTCACCCCAGCCACTCAGGGGGGCGATGGAAGCAGGAAAGTTCCTTCTTGATAGAATAACGCACGTTGATGACCACAATGTGTCTAAGGAAAGATGGATCTAAAGATATACAGTTACCAGCACAATCCTTCTGGGATCTATTGTTTGTCCAGGTTTCTAGGCCACAGAATAGGAATTCAGAGTCATTTTGGTTAGATCTGGTTGAAATGGTTTCCAGAGAATTTCAGACTCATTTTCCTCTCTAAAGAGAAATTCAACTGACTTAATATGGTCTTTATACCAATGGTGACATCTCGGGAGATATAAAAGACACAGGTTTCCTTGGAGGTTATCGGAAGTGAACACGTCTCTCTGGATTCTTGGGCAGATGAACAAACAATGGGCCTCTGGGCTACATTAGGTTGGGATGTTCAATCTCTTTTAAATACCAAGATAATCCGTCTGACCCATAAGCAAATTCACAAACTGGAGAAATCGACATGCAAAAGCTCATTGAACCAATGACCAAGGGAGGAGACCTGAGCTCTCCGCCATTAACACCAGGCATAAATGGAAGACATGGGTCATTCACTAGAGATGGCTGGACGGAAATATCGCCAAAATGGTTGCATTGGAGGGTTATCACCGAGACGGTACATTCGAGGGTCATTGATGAAATGCCCCATTGGAGGTTTTATCGCCAAAGCAGTTAAATTCAAAGGGTTAGGCAGTTTATTGAGGGTTCGCAAATGGTAACAAATTTGAGAATTTTAGTATTTTCCATGATTATCGAAAATTCATCTACGTCTGAAAAACCCAAACTGGTTGTATTTGGTGAATTGGCAAGTTAGAAAAGTCTGAGTAATCTGAATTTAATAGTCCTAGTCATTACCAAAAGGTTGAAGAACCTACATGTAAAACATGGAGTGGACATGGAGGGAACTTTGCAGGTCATTTGGAGGTTGGTGTTGAATGGGACTTTGGTGTGCCATACTAGTCACCAGATAACGTTAGACACAGCACATTCACAACAATACAACAAACTGTTACTCAGCAGGTCAAAACAAGGAAACTGCGGTCAATCATCATACAGACCAGACCTGCTCCTCTGTTATCACGATCACTGTTTCAGTAAGACAGAGCTCCTCGCCTTCAGACACAGAACAGAGATTTAACAGTATAAAAGTATTTATCTCCACACATTTCTTTGCCTTTCATGCAAAGAACAAACATAGTCTTCTAGTTTATTTTCCTATCAAACATTGAGGAAAAAAATAAAAAAAATGTCATTGGTAAGTCGGGGGATTTGAACCTGCAACTTTATTGGCTGTGTGTTTCTAAGTGTGAAGCATTTGTCTGCTAGGCCACCAAAGCTAACACAAAGAAGGCTGGAAAATAATGCAATGTTTTTTTAGTGAGGTCAGAGACCTTATTACTAACAGAACATAATTCTAATGTACATATTTGCAACTTTCTAGGGAAGTATCTTACTATCTATATTGTAGATGTTTTGTAGAAAAAGCTTTTACATTAGGATTAAAAAATAACAAGTTCAGTTCTCATTCAGGTGTAAGATATATCGGCTAAAGCTTTCTCCCCCATTAGGGCTTTTAGCACAGCCTTAATGCTATATGGTGGCTCATTTAATTTCTATATAATTTTTTTCAAAATTTTCAAGTAGCGAGTAGTAAATATTACAATAAATTCTTTAGAAGGCACTGACTTGTGTCCAGAGAAGTTCTGAATTATGTTTTTTGGCTGCATCATATCTCCCTGATCATAAAACCAGAACTTTTTTTTGGATGAGTTTGTGCTAAGATATTTTCTTTGAGCTGATGATAACCAGTAAATATTTTGAACATTCCACGATTTTATTATAAAGTCGTCAGACATGAAGTGGTTTTACAAGATTAAGTCTTCTTTATATGAATATTCCTGGAACAAAATAATCCCAAGATGATCAATTTAAAGGGAGCAGATCCATAAAAACGTGGTCATTATAACGTTGTAACATAGTAACATAGTATTGAGGTTGTCTAAACACTAACTCCATCTAGTCCCAACCTTTATACCCTACCTAATGTCTGTATAACAGTTACATAGTAACATAGTATTGGGGTTGTATACAGCATACGTCCATCTATGTCCACACTTTCTCACCCTACCCATATGCTGTATACAGTTGTACATAGTAACATAGATTGGAGTTGTATAATGACTAACGTCCATCTATCCAACCTTTATACCCTACCCATAATGATCGTTATAACCTTACATAGTAACATAGTATTTGGAAGTTGTATAAAAGACCATACGTCCTCTGTCCAACTTGAACCTACCCATAATGGTCCCGTAATAACAAGTTCCCAGTAGCCCTAGTAATTGGAGGTTGTATAAAGACATACGCATCAGGTCCACCTATTATCCCCTAACCCTACCATAATTCGTTATAACGTTACATTAGTACAAGTATTGGAGGTTGTATACATCCATACGTCCATTCTAGTCCCAAACTTTATAACCCTACCCTTAATGTCTGTATAACCAGTTACATAGTAACATAGTATTGAGGTTGTTAAAGACATATGTCATCTAGTCCACCCTTTATAACTCCTACCCATATATGTCCTGTATAACAGTTACCAGTCAGCATAACAGTTACATAGTAACATAGATATTGGAGGTTGTATAAGACAGAATGTCCATCTAGTCTCAACCTTTATACCCTACCCATAATGTTCTGTATAACAGTTTACATAGTAAAACATAGTTTGGAGGTTGTATAAAACATACGTCCATCTAGTCCAACCTTTTATACCCTACCATAATGTCCTGTATAAAAACAGTTTCCATAGTAACTGTATTGGAGGTTGTATAAAGACATATGTCCATCTGTCCAACCTTTATACCTCCTACCCATAATGTCTGTATAACAGTTATCTAGTAAACATAGTATTGGAGTTGTATAAAGCCATATGTCCCTCTAGTTCCAACCTTTTATACCCTACCCATAAATGTCTGTACCATTACAATCTTAAAAGTAACATGTATGGAGGTTGTATAAGACATACGCCCATCTAGTCCAACCTTTATAACCCTACCCTAATGTCTGTATAAACATTACATAGTAACATAGGATTGGAGGTTTGTATAGAAAGACATCCGTCGTCTAGTCCAACCTTTATAACGCCCACCCATAATGTCTGTATACCAGTACATAGTAACATAGTATTGGCGGTTATATAAGACTTACGTCCATCTAGCCAACCTTTATACCCTACCCATAATGTCTGTCTAACAGTTACTAGGTACCATAGTATTGGAGGTATATAAGACTTAACGGACATCTAGTCCAAACCTTCATACCCTATCCCATAAGTCCTGTATACAGTTACCATAGTAACATAGTATTGGAGGTTGTATAAGACATACGTCATCTAGTCCAACCTTTATACCCCACCCCCTATGTCTTATAACCGTTTTACATAGTAACAATAGTATTGGAGGTTGTTATAAAGACATCATCCATCCTAGTCCAACCGGTATACCCTACCCATAATGTCTGTATAACAGTTTTTACAGAGTACAATAGTATTTGGAGGTTGTTAAAGACATACGTCCATCTAGTCCAACCTTTATACCCTACCCATAATGTCTGTATAACAGTTACATAGTAACGTAGTATTGGAGGTTGTTTAAAGACATAACGTCCATCTAGTCCAATCTTATAACCTACCCTATGTCTGTTAACTTACAATAGTAACTGTATTGGCGGTTGTAATAAAGACATACGTCCACCTAGTCCAAGGAACACCCTTTTACCCTACCCCTAAGGTCCTGGTATACAGTTACCTATTAACATATATTGGAGGTTGTATAAAGACCATACGTCCATCTAGTCCCAACCTTTATAACCCTACCCCTAATGTCTGTATAAACGGTTACATAGTAACATAGTCATTGGAGGTTGTATAAGACATACGTCCACCTAGTTCCACCTTATACCCTCCCCTACTTCTGTATACAGTTAAAAAAAAAAAAAAAAACATAGTAACATAGTAATTGGAGGTTGTAATAAAGACATACGTCCATCTAGTCCCAACCTTTATACCCTACCCATAGCCGGTCGTATAACAGTTACAATAGTAAATAGTATAGGAGGTTGTATAAAGACATAACGTCCCATCTAGTCCAACCTTTATAAACCCTAGACCCATAATGTCTGTATAACGTTTACATAGTAACATAGTATTGGAGGTTGATAAGAACATACGTCCGTCTAGTCCAACCTTTAATACCCCCACCCCTATGTCTGTATAACAGTTCCATAGTAACATAGTATTGCAGAGTTAATACTAAAGACTTACTTTACGTCCATCTAGTCCAACCTTTATACCACCACCCATAATGTCTGCTAACAGTTACATAGTAACATAGTATTGGAGTTTTATATAAAGACTTACGTCCATCTAGTCCAACCTTCATACCCCATCCATATGTCTGTATAACCGTTAATAGTACCATAGTATTGGAGGTTGTTATAAATAGACCACGTCCATCTAGTCCAACCTTTATACCCCCCCATAATGCCTGTAATAACAGTACATAGTAACATAGTTAATTGGAGGTTTATAAAGACATACATCCTCTATTCCAACCTTTATCCCTCCTACCCATAATGTCTGTATCCAGTTACATAGTAACAGATATTGGAGGTTGTATAAAGACATACGTCCCATCTATCCACCTTTATACCTAACCCATATGTCTGTATAAACATTACATCGTAACGTAGTTATTGGAGGTTGTATAAAGACAACGTCCATCTATCCAATCTTTATAACCGACGCCATAAATGTCTGTATTAACGTTTACATGTAACCATAGTATTGGAGGTTGAATAAGAATAACGTCACCTAGTCCCACCTTTATCCCTACCCCTAATTCTTATAAACAGTTACTATTTAACTAGTACTGAGGTTGTAATAAGACATACGTCCATCTAGTCGCAACCTTTATACCCTACCCATATGTCTGTAATACCCGTTACATAGTACATATTAATAGGAGTTGTATAAAAGACATACGTCCATCTATTACAACTTTCTACCCACCCATAATGTCTTTACCAGGTTACATAGTAACTAGTATTGGAGGTTGTACTAAAGCCTACGGCCGTCTAGTCCAACCTGTATACCCACCCTAATTCTGTATAACAGTTACATATAACAATAGTATGGGAGTTCTATAAAACTTTACGTCCCTCTAGTTCCAACCTTTATACCATACCCTACCTAATGTCTGTCTAACATTACATATTAAACATAGTATTTGATGTTATATAAAAGACTTTACGTCCTCTAGTCCACCTTCATACCCCTAGTCATAATGTCTGGTATAACAGTTACTAGTAACATCGTAATTTGGAGTTTGTATAAAGACTACGTCCAATCTAGTCCAACCGTTATACCCTACCCATAATGTCTGTATAACAGTTTACATAGTACATAGTATTTGGATGTTGTATAAAGACATACGTCCACTCGTCCAACCTTCAGACCGCTACCCATATTGTCTGTAGAAAAGTTACATGTACCATCGTATTGGAGGTTGTATAAGACATACTCCATCTAGTCCAACCTTTATACCCTACCCTAATGTCCCTGTATAACAGTTACAATATTAACATAGTATTGGAGGTTGTATAAGACATACGTCCATCTAGTCCAATCCCTTTATACCCTACCCATAATGGCTTTCTAACGTTCATATAAAACATATATTGGGAGGTTTATAAAGACTACGTCCATCTAGTCCCAACCTTTATACACCTATACCCATAGGTCTGTATAACAGGTTACGTAGTACATAGTATTGGAGGTTGTAATAAAGACATACGTCCATCTAGTCCCAACCTTTATCCCCACCCCATCAGGTCTGTGATAACAGTTACATAGTACATAGTATGGAGTTTGTATAAGACATAGCGTCCATCTAGTCAACCTTTATACCCTACCTATAATGTCTGTATAACAGTTTCATAGTACCTAGTATTGGAGGTTGTATATATACATACGGTCCATCTATCTCACCTTTATACCCCCCCTATGTCCCTGTATAACAGTTTACATATCACATAGTATTGGAGGTTGTATAAAGAACATAACGTCCATCTATTCCAACCTTTATACCCTACCCAAATGGTCTGTATAACTTTTTACATAGTACCATATTATTGGAGTTTGTATAAAGACATACGTCCATCTAGTCCAACCTTTATACCCTACCATAATGCCTGTATAACAGTTTACATAGTAAACATAGTATTGGAGGTGGTAAATTCCAATATTATCTAGTATCCCGTACCAACCAAACTACAGTATATGTATTAAATCAGTAATTCCAATATTATTAGTATCCCCCTGTACCAATCAGAATACAGTATATGTATTAATCCAGTAATTTCAATATTATCTAGTATGCCCTGTACCAACCAGAACTACAGTATAATGTAATTAATACCAGTAATTATAATTATATAGTATCCCCATAACCACCAGAACTACAGGTATAATGTATTAATACCAGTATTCTCAATATATATAGTATCCCGTACCACCAAACTACAGTATATGTATTAATACCAGTCATTCTCATATTATTATAGTATCCCCGTACTCCAACCAGAACTACAGTACTATGTATTATACCATGTAATTCTCAATATTAAATAGTACCCCTTACCAACCAGAACTACATATTGTATATACCAGTAATTCTCACAATTATATAGTATCCCTGTACCAACAGAAAACTACAGTTAGATGTAATTAAGTACCAGTAATTCGCAATATTATATGGTATCGCCCGTACCACCCAGAACTACAGTAAACAATGTATTAATACCAGAATTTCTCACTATTCTCTAGTATCCCCGTACCAACCATGAACTATGTAAATACTATTAATACCAGCAATTCTCAATATTATATAGTATCCTATCCCCTTACCCACCAGAACTACAGCATATGTCTTAATACCAGTAATTATCATAATTATATAGTATCCCCGTACCCACCAGAACTACCGTAATATGTATTAATACCAGTAATTATCATCAATCTTATATAGTATCCCCGTACCCACCATAACTAACAGTAACTATGTATTAATCCAGGTCACTCTCAATATTATATAGTATCCCCGTACCACCAGAACTAAACAGTATATTTATTCATAGGCAGTAATTCTCAATATTTATATATCCCTTGTCAACCAACCAAATACAGTATATGTATAATACCACCCCCTAATAACAGGCCAACAACCTCCAACCCGTAATTTCTCCATATTATATATGTATCCCGTACCGTACCAACCAGAACTACGTATATGCATTATACCAGTAATTCTCAATATTTTTAGTTTAGAAACTTATCCAGGCCTTTTTTTTAAAGTTATTTCAGACTTGCATTACCCACCTCTGCTGGAAGACAGTTCCACAGTTTTTTCACCAGTTCTCACTCGTAAAGAAACCTTTCCTAACCTGAAGATGAAACTTCTTTTCTTCCAACCTTAAGGATTCCAAAATGTACTCTGATATGACCTATTGTAACACTGTACCATAGAGTTCACTGTATGTCCATTAATATATTTGTATAAGGTTCTCATGTCCCCCACGGCAAACGTCGCTTCTCCAATGTACATAGCCCTAACTTGTCTAAGGTGCACTTATGAATCCTAAGTCCCCTTTTGTACGGGGCACTTTACCTATATGGTGTCCCCCAAGAGATACCCCCCTGAGATAGTCTTATGTTATAAACACTCAAATTGGTTTATTTTCATAAATGAAACAACAAACAAAACAAAACACGAACATCATATTATAATCGATACAAAGCTAAACTTGCATATAACATCATCATATGTCAATTTCACTCCCTTTATAAAATAAATTACCTTTATCTTATTTGTTATGTTTATAATTTCCACCAAACCTGCATCTTTTGAAATGTTTCGGTTTTTCCTTCTAGAAGATCACATGTCAATACACTAACGGGCTCATTTCCCAGAATCCGATATCACTCTCTCGGTACATGTCCTGTTTCGCGATTCATATTGCGTCGCATGGGTAAATCCTTACCGGGATTTACCATGGCAAGATTTTAACACCAGCCTATTTTGCTGGCTTTAAAATCCTCGCTGCGCTGAATTAGGCAAACGCGATAGTGAATCGCAGTTGGTTGGATGCACTGGTGCTTTTTGTGTGTAACTATGGTGTTAAAGTTTGCGCTAAAACCGTTAGCCACCCGGTTAGTGTGACTTTACACTATATATTTTGCACAGCAAGTCTGGGTAAATCATCCAGAGAAGAAGAAGAGAGGACCTAAATGTCCAGAGAAAACCTTAAAGATCTATCCAGAACTAGAATGATTCCTGGCAAGAGAAGAAGAACATTAACTGGTCAGCAAAAAAGAATCTACTAGGGGAGAAAGGCTACAAGAAAGAATCTAGTTGGACTAGGGACACTTACTTGCCACAGAAGGAGAATCTATTTT
Organism: Hymenochirus boettgeri; assembly: GCA_019447015.1. Classification (NCBI taxonomy): domain Eukaryota; kingdom Metazoa; phylum Chordata; class Amphibia; order Anura; family Pipidae; genus Hymenochirus; species Hymenochirus boettgeri. The sequence continues at coordinate 82,541 of JAACNH010000869.1, read as the reverse complement.
GAGGAGGAACACTACTGCACACATCAACGAAAAGTAAAATCTAGTTGAACTAGGGACACTTACTGGCACATAAGACGAATATCATTTGGGAGGAACACTAACTGTCGCACATACAAAGAAAGAAAAATCTAGTGGAACTAGGCACTTACTGGCCACAGAAGAAGACATGAAGCTATTTAGGGAACACTAACTGTTCACATCAAAGAAAAGTAAAATCTAGTTGAACTAGGGCCTTCCTGGCCACGTAACTCTTCTAGAGAAGGGACCTAACTCAAATTACGAAAGAAGAAGTACTAGAAACACTTACTGGCCAGGATTAAGGTCTATTAGAAGAAGGCACACTCACGGTCAGAGATGAAGAGTCTACTAGAGGGAGGATCACTACCTGCGAGAAAACAATCAACATCTACAGAACTAGAACACAAGAAAGTCTACTAAACTTAAATTTACGTTGCCAGAGAATTAGACCCAATAAGATGTCCACCTAAAGGAGGACCACTAAATGCAGAAAATAGATATTTTATCCAAAACTAAGACATTGCTTCCCAGAGAAGAAGAAGCCTCTAGAAATAAAGAACCCATAACGGGCAGAAAATAAAGTCTACCAGAAGAGATAGATAATAGAAGACGAATATATTCGGGCCTGTGGAGTTTTAATTCCCGTTCCAGCAACAACCACGGCTTTAAATGTATGACAGTATTACAGTCATCTAAACCAAAAGTCTCCACGGAGATTATTGATCACAAGCTTTGTGCATCTGTATAACTCTCCGACCAATACTTTCAGCCTCTTTGTTTCTATTGAGCATATTCTTTTGTTCAGTTAGAGCTCTGAGAACCTTTTGTAAAATGTAAAGAAAATCCCTTGAGATCTATGAAAGTGATTATACATCAAACCGTACGAATCCCATCACAGCACTGTCTGTTCCTTGGAATGAATGAATTAACTTATTTGTTTTACTGGTCCCTTGTGAAATACACATGAGTCAAGCTTTGCTTGGTTTGCTAAAGTTATCATGAAGGAGTTTCCTATTGTGATATCGCCTGCCTCCTGCCACATTCAAGATTCCTTACCGAACCCTCCTTGTTTAGTTTAACAATAAACTACCTGTATGTTTATAACTAGAGGAATGATTGCGAATCGGAAGGTCAATTAAAAGCCTAGTGTGGGCAATGGCCTTGTGGGGAATTGTAATTCAATTATCATAAACATGCAAGACGTACACCACTTACAGCCTGATATGTCTACTTTATCATCTGTCCAGTGTCTCCATCGACACAAGTAGAACTCTGAATGGCCCAAAGAAAATATTCAGCATAGGCTTTAATGCTCTATGGCATGGAAGGACCCTAAAGTGCAGAACTGTTCATATTTACCGAACGGCTTGTGTTGTTGTAGCCTGTTTGGAATACGCCTCAGTAGGTCACATTTCTTTATTCTTTCCTTTCACAAATGGGTTCTTTGGCCAAATTAACCTGGCTTTTGATTTCCATAGAACCCGCTGTGATCGTTGGCAACAGCGACAGATGGTTTTGTATAAAATTTTGTCATTATTTGTCTTTACACCGTTCTTGAAACTTGGGCCCGCTTTCCCGCGAACGCACGTTTCCCTAACAAGATGTTCAATTTTATTTTTCTTACTGTGCTAATCAGGCTGCATTTTGGTCAATGGGACGAATAATGGAAGAATATGGCCACATTCGTCCGAACAGACATAAAATGTAATTTATGTCGGATCTGAGGCCCTTTAATTCGATAATATAATAATGATACAATAGAGCGAGACGGAATCCTCAATAACCCCCCCTACTTAGCGCTCTGTCTGGATTGTAAGCCACATTTCTCACTCTCAAGCAATGGGTAGAACTGTCATGGAAGGGAATGGTGGGATTGTTTCCATCTTGGTGGGTTAAGGTTACAGGCAGATCAAGGACATTTTTTTTACTACCAGACACCACCCAGCGATTGGTAAAAGGATCACTTGGATTTTTTTTTTGACTGGTGGAGAATGCGGTTACTATTCCCCATGTAATAAACCTGTGTTTAGAAATGGTCTTGCCTTTACTTGTTTCGTTACGTCAGTGAAGTGAATGTCACATATACGATACAAACTGATAATGTAGCTCCAAGTCCCTTTACTCATTGATTTATCTTCACGGTTCAACGTCTGATTGATGAATGGACGATTCTGTCTTAGATGAGCCATAATTAATACTTAATAACTCTTAATATTCACAGAGAGATAACCCTTCCATTTCTTACCCCTGATGGTCTTGTCCATCTTCCGGGCAGTTCCCTGGATATATAGAAATGTTAGGGTTTCTGTGGCTTATCCTGTTGTTGTTGCTACACTCTCCAACATCCCGTTAAACATACCCTAAAGGGTATGTTAATATGTAAATTAAGATTTCTTAAGTATATTAACGTAAGTGTCTCCTAGTGCTATGAGCCTTGTGTCATTAAAGGAACAATGTGCAGCCCTCTTGTCTTTAAAGAAGAACGCAGGTATTATTTTATTCTAATTCACACTACATTTTAATGGCTTTCTATACTTGTTACGAATGTGTATTCTGAAACAAACTGAAATATCTGAAGATGTGGCACATTTACCACTCTAGTCAATTCTGCAAGAATTTAACCTGACTGTAAAGGTTGGTACACACGTGGCAATGCCAACCCTCAACACCCTAAAACATGTGTACGATCGGCTGGTTCGGTGCACTTTTCGCCCGAAATGGACGCTCGTTCGAGATCATCCGCCCTCCCAATTGCCTGGCCGTTTTTGCCCCAATAAGTGCCCCATATGCGAGCCGATTATCGCAGTTCGTACACAATCGCCTCGAGGATCACCTTTACGGCTCCTGTTATAATTTTAGCACTGCAGCGAATGGAGCTTCCCATAATAAAATTAGCTTTAAGCAATGTTTATATGACATTGTGTCAAAAATGCGTTTCCCATATAACGAAATACATTCATTTTTCTATGATTGCGTCTTCTGCTTGGCCTACTCTCCAGTTACAAACACAATATTACCACCCCAAGTGATCTCGTCCCTATAATCTTTTATTGACTAACAATAACTTCCTCCCTTAATCGGATCTTTACAATCGTCTGGCCAATAGATCTGAAGAAGGAGAAGCTCCCGAAAAGCTATGTTAGTGGCAAATAAAAACCGTTACACATCCGATATACTTTTCTGGATTTTATTTTGTAAGCTCCAAGTGCAACTAATACGGCTACAATCCCAATATAACTATCCAGGGAAAGAAACCATGTTTTCCTTTGTAATGTTACTGCGCCTTCTGATTCTCCAACAATGAGCAAATTTTTGAACAGCGTCCGGAGCCCACACGTCAGGGCCCCTGGAAAACACTCACGTATAGAAGTAGCAGATACACCGTATCTGGATAGGGATAATACAATGCCACCACTATCGATATGAAGAATAAAATGCAAAAGTCCTCCTATACACGATGTGGTACATTTCTATAGTATCCAATTGTATCTAGTTTAGTGGGTCAGGTTCTTATAGATGTGTCACTTCATAGTTATAGGATGACTTTGTTACATTTTGTATATACCTGTGTTGTCTGTGGTAATTGGTTGTATAGACGTGTCGTGTCCGAAATTTTTCTATGCATGTGTCTGTGTGTACACTTTTTCAATATATGGTGTCCGTGTGAAGACATATTTTTAATACATGTATGTAGTGTCACTAGAGATGGGATCCGGTCCGCAATCTGCATGTTCGTTTAAAACCGAATGGGTTCGTTCGATTTTTGGGACTTCAGAACGCAGTTTTCGATGATTAAGAATGTGTGAGGTTAAGTAACCTCATACATTCATACATAGTCCCGAAACTATGTTCTGTATTCGGATATTCAAGATCTGTAAATCAGAAAACAGAACGTAACTTACCAGTTTTCGGCCATACTCTAGTGTACACGTGTTTCTATAACATGTTTTTCTGTGTACACGTTGTTTCTATACAATGTGTTGTATGTTTGTGTTTGACGGCGAGGGAGATTACTCTGGCACAGTGTAGGGAATAATATCAGACAGTTGATAACTAAATGTTAATAATAAACAAACGCTTTGATTTCTGTGCGGGAAGGCAGTTTAATGGCAGGACACGGAATCACTGAAATGCCACATTGGTGTGATAATCAATAGGGACTGGCGCTTGGTGGGGGGTCATTACAAAATAGAGAAAGAAACTGCACCAAATCCCATTTATTTTGCATGTATTACATGTTGGGCAAAACTGTACAGGGAGCATGTCTCATCAACCGCTCCGCTAAATGTCCATTTTATCAATATGTCATCACTGACCTAGCAACTGCCGTAAGACAGGAAAAGGCACTGATAATACCGTAGGAAAGGGTAACAGGAAAATCCACAATATGATGTCTCCCTTGAATGTACAATAGTGCAAGCTTCCCCCCATATGTATAAATATACAGAAAGGAATGTTCTGTACGGGACTGTCAATAGCTATAATACCCCATACTGACTATCTAAGGGAAACAATATGGCAAGCTCCCACCATATGTATAAATAATACAGAGCAGGAATGTACTCTGTACATACAATAGCTAACCCTCATACTTTCCTGTCTAATGGAACAATATGGCCAGGCAGCTCCCACCCATATGAATAAATATACAGAGAAGGATGTTCTGTACACACAATACTATACCTCCTACTGTACTGTCTAAGGGAAACCATAATGGCAGCTCAACCATATGTATAAATATACAGAGAATGACTGTTCCTTCATACAATAAGCTATACCCTCCTACTGTACTGTCTAGGTAAACATATGTCAGCTCCCCCCCATATGTATAATATACAGAGAGGAATGTTCTGGTACAACACTAAGCTATACCCTCATACTGTACGGTCTAAGGGAAAACAATCTGGCAGCTCCCACCCATATTATAAATTTACAGAGCAGGAATGTCCTGTACACACCATAAGCTTACCCCCATACTTACTGTCTAAGGGAACCAAATATGGCAGCTCCCACCTATGTATAAATAACCAGAGAGGAATGTTCTGTACAAACAATAGCTATAATACCCTCATACTGTACTGTCCTAAGGGAACAATATGGTCAGCTCCCCCATATGTATAAATAGACAGAGAAAGAATATCTGTCATAACAATAAGATTCCCCTCATACTGTCACTGTCTAAGGGAAACAATATGGCATCTCCCACCCACTATGTATAAATATACATAGGAATGAATATTCTGTACATACAAAATAAGATATACCCTCATACTGTACTGTCTCAAGGGAACAATATGGTGCAGCTCCCTCCATATGTATAAATTACAGATAAGGATTTCTGTACATACATAAGCTATACCTACATACGTACTGTCTAAGGGAACAATATGGGCAGCTCCCACCCATATTGTGATATAAATATACAGAGAAGGAGGTTTCTGTACCAACAATAATCTTCCCTCATACTGTACTGTCTAAGGGAAAACATATGGCAAGCTCCCACCCATATGTATAAATATAAATATACAGAGAAGGAATGTTCTGTACATACAATAAGCGATACCCTCATACTGTATTGTCTAAGGGAAACAATATGGCAGCTCCACCCATATGATAACTATAAATATCCAGAGAAGGAATGTTCTGTACACACAATAGCTTACCCTCATACTGTACTGTCTTAGGGAAACACTATGTCAGCTCCCACCCATAATGTAGAAATATAAATTCGAGAAGATGTTCTGTGACATACAATAAGCTATACCCTCATACTGTACTGTCTAAGGAAACATATGGCAGCTCCCACTCTATGTAATAAATATAATATTGAGAGAAGAATGTTCTGTACACACAATAAGGCTATAACCCTCATACTGTAATGTCTGAAACAATATGGCAGCTCCCCCTCATATGTATAATATAAATATACAGCGAAGGAATGTTCTGTACATACAATAAGCTATACCCTCAAAAAAAAAAAAGATCTGTACTGTCTAAGTAAACCTATGGCAGCTCCCACCATATGTATAATTATAAATATACAGAGAAGGATGTTCTGTCACTGCAATAAGCTATAACCCCTCATACTGTACTGTCTAGGAAACAAGATGGCGCTCCACCCATATTATAAATATAAATATACAGAGGAAGGCATGTTTCGTAACATACATAAGCTATACCCTCATACGACTGTCTACGGGACAATATGGGCAGCTCCTCCCCATATGTATAAATATAAATATACATATAAGGAAATGTTCGGTCCACACCATACGCTATACCCTCATACTGTACTGTCTAAGGGAAACAATATGGCAGCCTCCATACTCATATGTTATAAATATCGCGAGAAGGAATGTTCTTGTACACACAATAAGCTATACCCTCATACTGTACTGTCTAAGGGGAAACATATGGGTCAGCTCCCACCCCATATGTATAAAATTACAGAGAAGGAAATTCTGTACATTCAATAAGATATACCCTCCTACTGTTACTGTCTAAGGGAAACAATCTGGGCAGCTCCCATCCTATGTATATATCAGAGAAGGAATATTCTGGACATACACTACCTATACCAAGACTGTACTGTCTAAGGAAACCATATTGCAGCTCCCACCCATATGTTAAATATATATACAGAGAAGGATGTTCTGTAACACACAATCATCTATACCCTCATACTGTACGTCTAGGAAACTAATGGCAGCTCTCCCACCGCATATGTATAATAAATATAAATTATACAGAGAGGAATGTTCTGTACATCCAATAAAGCTATTACCCTCTACGTTTGTCTAAGGGAAACAATATGGGCAGCTCCCACCCATAATGTATAAATATAAATATCAATAAGGAATGTTCTGTACACAAACTAATCCTATACCCTCATACTGTACTGTCTTAGGAACACTATGGCAGCTTCCCCCATATGTCTAATAGAAATATCAGAGAAGGAATGTTTCTGTACATACATAAGCTATAACCCGGCCTCTCTTACTGTCAAGTGCACCTATGGCAGCTCCACTCATATGTATACATAGAAATATAGAGAGAAGGAAGGTTCTGTACACACAATAAGCTCTACCCTCATATCTGTACTGTCCAAGGGAACAATATGGCAGCTCCCACCCAATGTATAACTATAAATATACAGATAATGAAGTTCTGTACATACAATAAGCTATAACCCTCATACTGTACTGTCAAGGAAAATGGGCAAGCTCCCACCCATAATGTATAATAAATATACAGAGAAGGATGTTCTGTACATGCAATAAGCTATACCTCATAACTGTACTGTTCTAAGGGACCCAATATGGCATCTCCCACCCTATGTATAAATATAAATATACAGAGCAGGATGTTTTCTGTACATAACAATAAGCTATACCCTCATACTGATACTGTCTAAGGAAACAATATGGCAGCTCCCCCCATAATGATAATATCAATATACAGGGAAGGAATGTTCGGTAACACATAAGCTATCCCCTCATAACTGTACCTGTCTAAGGGAAACAATATGGCAGCTCCCCTCATATGTATAAATATAAAGAGAAGGAATGTTCTGTACACAACAATAAGCTAATACCCTCATACTGTACTGTCTAAGGGAACATATGGCATCTCCACCCTATGTATAGAATATAAATATAGAGAGAAGGATGTTCTGTACATACCATAAAGCTATACCTCATACTGTACTGTCTAAGGGAAACACTATGGCAGCTCCCATCCATATGTATAAATATAAATAATACAGAGAGGTGTTCTGTACATACAATAAGCTATACCCTCATACTGTACGTCTAAGGGAAACAATATGGCAGCTCCCACCCAATGTATAATATAACAGAGAAGGAAGTTCTGTACATAACAATAAGCTATACTCCTCTTACTGTTACTGTCTAAGGAACACTAGGCAGCTCCCACCCATATGTAATAATATAAATATACAGAGAAGGATGTTTCCTGTACAACCATAGCTATAATCCTATCCCCCCTCATACGTACTGTCTAAGGAAACACAATGGCAGCTTCCCACCCTATGGTAATAAATATAAATAACAAGATGGACTTGGTCAGTATTCTATCTACCCCCAGGTAATCCATAACATTGATAGTAATTTGGGTCTGTAGAATGATATAAATCCTACATAGAGGGTTGAGTCCTGATTGGGGTTGCCCTGTGAGATGGTTGAATACTGGCTGTATTTACCCTTTAACAGAAATTGAGAGGCTGTTTAGACCGAGAGATAAACGTGACCCCCGTGGCGCTGACCTGTTTGTGTCTGTCCTTGCCTTGGTATGTTTAGTTTATTGAAACACTTGCTGAGCTACATATGAAATCCCTGTGTACGGCTCGACTTGCTCTGATGCTTATCCCCATTGGGTCCCTGTTCAGTCCATTAATGTGTCACCTTTACAGGGGTAAGAATGAATACAATAGAGAGAAACACGAGACAGGACTTGACCATTAGGATTGTATATTGGAGGATCGTGAGAGGAATGAGCCAAACCTGCTTTGTTATTCGGTGCCAACACTCTGACATTTCCAGTTCGCGTGACTGGTCAATGTGGATGAAACATGTTCGTCTATAGACAAACGTGATCTAAAGCACGGCATACACGTGATTGGCAAAAAATTTCGAGCGATCCTGTAGATTTTCCTTCCTATCCGCCTACACCACCATCTTCAGCCCCCATCTGTCGCGATTTCTGTGTTAGCTTCGGACCCTCATGGGCGGCTCTTCATCAGATTTGCGATCATTGAACTCGATCTTGGTCCGTGTATGGTGAAAAATGGACAAGAACTCGAACACGAACCCCATTGGATTTAGAACTTCCAATCCACCACATGTCCGAAATTCAAACACAATGGCCAGCGATTTAGCAGTGCCAACCCCCTGGATATGAAAGGCGCTCGACAGATTTTACCCATCCGCCCACTTCCCTTGACTGCCACATCCTCAGGGAGAGAAGCCATGGGGTGTGGTGTGTCGTGGGGCCAACCTGCCTGACTCCTCACAATAGGGGAAAGCTGCAAGTGGCCCTTCTCAATGTGCTGATGCGATAAGGGTTTACCCTTTGCCCAATTTTCCCCCTATATATTGCGGGCACGGCAACCAATATCAGTTGCATGTTTCAACTTGATGGGCTACAGACATGGTAATAGTCCCATACACTCCAAAGGGACCACCACATCAGTCATGGCAAACTGTTGATGCTAATGGTGAACTGTTAGCCCGCAGTGTATGTTTGGTGTGTTATCGCACTTAAATCACCTAATGTGCACAGTATCACATATTCCACATCCACCGCTGTACCTGAAATCTAACTTCTTACTCACTTCATCATACAATCCAAATATAATAATCACTCCCCGCGTAAACCTGACTCAACTTCTACTCACTTCATCATAAATCCAAATATAATCACATCCACCGCTGTACCTTATCTAACTTCTTACTTCACTCATCATAAAATCCCAAATATATCAAACATCCCCGCTGTTACTGCATCTACTCTCACGCGCGTCCATCCTAAATCCAATATATCACCTCCACCGCTGTAACCTGATCTAACTTCTTACTCACTCTCATCTAAAATCCAAATATTCACATCCACCGGCTGTACCTGAATCTACTTCTTAACTCACTTCATCATAAATCCAAATATCTCACATCCACCGCGTACTGAATCTACCTTCTTACTAACTTCATCCATAAAATCAATCTATCACATCCACCGCTGTACCTATCTACCTTCTTACTCACTTCATCATAAAATCCCAAATATATCCACTCCAACCTCGTACCTGACTCTAACTTCTACTCACTCTCATCCTAAAAATCCAAATATATCACATCCACCGCTGACCTGAATCTAACTTCTTTACTCACTTCAATCATAAATCCAAATATATCACATCACCGCTGTCCCTGATCTACTTCCTTACTCACTTTCATCATAAAACCAATATAATCACATCCACCGTGTAAACCTATCTAAACTTCTACTCTCGCATTCATCCTAAAACTCCAAATATATACATCCCCCGCTTACCTGAATCTAACGTCTTTACTCACTCAGCATAAAAAATCCAATATTCACATCCACCGCTTACTGAATCTAAACTTCTTACTCATTCATCATAAAATCCAATATATCACATCCGGGGACACGGTATTAAACAGAACGTTGGGGACACGTATATAACAGATACGAGTGGGGACACGGTATAAACAGAACGATTGGGGACCGGTATATAACAGATACGATGGGGAAACGGTATATAACAGAATACGATGCGGACACCGGTATATAACAGATACGATGGGACACGGTATAAACAGATACTATTGGGAGGAACGTATATAACAGATACGGATGGGGGACACGGTATTTACAGATTCCTCTACCAACTATATTTTTTAAATATTCTCTTTGAGTAAAGGTATGTGGATATTGTTAAAGGAATTTAATATGGTTAGCGTAGCTTTAGCTGGTTTATTAGGTTAGTCTAGCTTTAGCTGGTGTGTTAGGTTAGGCTAGCTTGAGCTGGTTTATTAGGTTAGGACTAGCTATATGGTTTGTTAGGTTAGGCTAGCCCTTAGCTAGGTTGTTAGGTTAGGTTAGCTTTAGTGGTTGTTAGGTTAGGTATGTTGCTTTTTAGCTGGGTTTGGAGGTTAGGCTAGCTTTAGATGGTTGTTAGGTTAGGAAGTTTTAATGGTTTGTGCGGTTAGGTTAGCTTTAGTGTGTTTGGAGTGAGGTAGCTTTAGCGGGTGTGTTAGGTAGGTAGCTTTGCTGGTTTGTTAGCTGGTAGGATTTAGCTTTGCTGGTTTGTTAGGTTAGGCCTAGCTTTAGCTGTTGTTAGGTAGGTTAGCTTTAACTGGTTTGTTAGGTTAGGCTAGTTTAGTTTTAAACTGGTTGTTAGGTAGGGCTAGTTTAGCTGTTGTTAGGTTTATGTTGGTTTTTAATGGTTTGTTAGGTTAGGTAGCTTAGCTGGTGTTAGGTTAGAATTAGCTTACGGGTGGTTTTGTTTAGTTAGGGCTAGCTTTAATTGGTTTTGTCGTTGAGGTTAGGCTAGTTTCACTGGTTTGTTAGGGTAGGGTAGCTTTAGCTGGTTTTTAGGTAGGCTAGCTTTAACTGGTGTTCCGTTAGGCTTAGCCTAGCTGGTTGTTAGGTTAGGGTAGTTTAAGGTTTGTTAGGTTGGGTTAGCTTAGTGGTGTGCGTAGGTTAGGTTATCTTTAGCTGGGTTGTAAGTTAGGCTAGCTTTAATGGTTTGTTAGGTTAGGCCTACTTTAATGGTTATGTTAGGTTAGGCTAGCTTTACCTGGTTTGTTAGCGTTAGTTAGATTCTAGCTGGTTTGTTAGGTTAGGTTAGCTTTAGTATGGTTGTTAGGTGAGGTTGTTAGCTGGTGGTTAGTAGGTTAGTTTAGAAGGGTTGTAGGTTAGGTTAGCTTTAGTAGTTGGTTAGGTTAGGCTCGCTTAGCTGGTTTGTTAGGTTAGAGCTGCGTGATTAGCTTAGAGTGTGTTTGTTAGGTTAGGTGTTAAGTCTGTTATTAGGTAGCGTGGTTTGTTAGGTGTAGGCTAGAGCTTTAGCTGGTTTGTTAGGGTTAGCGTAGCTTAGCTTGTTTGTTAGGTTAGGTAGTCTTTAGCTGGTTGTTAGGTTAGGTAGCTTTAGCTGGTTTGTGTAGGTAGGTTTAGCTTTAGCTGGTTGTTTAGGTTAGGCTAGCTTTAGCTGGGTTGTTAGGGTAAGGATAGACTTTAGCTGGTTGTTGTTAGTAGCTTAGGGTGGTTAGCTGGATATAGCTTGTGCGTTTGTTAGGTTAGGCTAGATTTAGCTGGTTTGTTAGGTGGTAGGTGCGTTCGAGGTGCTTAGTGAGGCTGTGTGTTAGGTAGGCTGAGTTTACTGGTTTTGTTAGGTTAGGTGAGCTTTAGCTGGTTTGTTAGGTTAGGTTAGCTTTAGCATGGTTTGTTAGGTTAGGATAGCTTTAGCTGGTTGTTAGGTTAGGCACGCTTTAGCTGGTTTGTAGGTTCGGTAGCTTGCTGTCTGTTAGTTGGCTGCTGTGGTTGTAGGTTTAGGTTGAGTAGCTGCGTTTGTTAGGTTAGGCTAGCTTTAGCTGGTTTGTTAGGTTAGGCTAGACTTTGTGTGTTGTAGTTAGGCTAGCTTTAGTGGTTGTTTAGGTAGTAGGCTAGCTTTAGCTGTGGGTGTTAGGTAGGTAGTTAGCTGGTGTTAGGTTGGTAGCTTAGCTGCGTTTGGTTAGGGTTAGGCTTACGCTTTAGCTGTTGGTAGGTTAGGTAGCTTTAGCTGAGTTTGTTGTTAAGGTTAGGCTCGTAGGGGATGTGTTTGTTGGTAGGTTAGCTTGTAGACTGGTTGTTAGGTTAGGCTAGCTTGAGTGGTTTGTTAGGTAGGCGAGCTTAGCTGTGCGTTTGTTACGGTAGGCTAGCTCTTTAGGGTGGTTTGTTAGGTTAGGCTAGCTTAGGCTGGTTTGTTAGTTAGGTGCTTCAGCGGGTTTGTTGGTAGTTAGCTTTCGCTGGTTTGTTAGGTTAGGTTAGCTTAGCTGGTTTGTTAGGTTAGGTTAGCTTTAGCTGGTTTGTTAGGTTAGGCTAGCTTTAGCTGGTTTGTTAGGTTAGGCTAGCTTTAGCTGGTTTGTTAGGTTAGGTTAGCTTTAGCTGGTTTGTTAGGTTAGGCTAGCTTTAGGTGGTTTGTTAGGTTAGGCTAGCTTTAGCTGGTTTGTTAGGTTAGGCTAGCTTGTGTCCCATAGCGCTGTGTAAGGAATAGTCATGTTAATGGAACATCCCATAGCGCTGTGTAAGGAATAGTCACGTTAATGGAACGTCCCATAGCGCTGTGTAAGGAATAGTCACGTTAATGGAACGTCCCATAGCGCTGTGTAAGGAATAGTCGCGTTAATGGAACACACAATACTTTTGAGAGTTACCGAAAACCCACGATACTTTTGAGGGTTACCGAAAACACACGATACTTTTGAGGGTTAAATATTACAATAAATTCTTTAGAAGGCACTGACTTGTGTCCAGGAGGAAAGTCATTGAATTATGTTTTTTGGCTGCATCATATCATCTTTGATCATAAAACCAGAACTTTTTTTGGATGAGTTGTCTAAAGATATTTTCTTTGAGCTGATGATAACCAGAATATTTGAACATTCCACAGATTTTATTATAAAGTCGTCCAAGACAGGAAGTGGTTTTAGCAAGATTAAAGCTCTTTGATAATGAATATTCCTGGAACAAAAATAATCCCAAGATGATCAATTTATGGAGCAGATACCATAAAACGATGGTCAGTATAACAGTTACTAGTAACTAGTATTGAGGTTGTATAAAGACATACGTCCATCTAGTCCACCCTTTTATACCCTACCCATAATGTCTGTATAACAGTTACATAGTAACATAGTATTGGAGGTTGTATAAGACACATACGTCCATCTAGTCCAACCTTACCCTACCCATAATGTCTGTATACAGTTTACATAGTAACATAGTATTGGAGGTTGTATAAAGACATACGTCCATCTAGTCCAACCTTTATACCCTACCCATAATGTCTGTATAACAGTTACATAGTAACATAGTATTGGAGGTTGTATAAAGACATACGTCCATCTAGTCCAACCTTTATACCCTACCCATAATGTCTGTAACATTTACATAGTAACATAGTATTGGAGGTTGTATAAAGACATACTTCCATCTAGTCCACCTTTATACCCTACCCATAATGTCTGTATAACAGTTACACATTAGCATAGTATTGGAGGTTGTATAAGACATACGTCCATCTAGTCCAACCTTTATACCCTACCCATAATGTCTTGTATAACAGTTACATAGTAACATAGTATTGGAGGTTGTATAAAGACATACTGTCCATCTAGTCCAACCCTTTATACCCTACCCATAATGTCTGTATAACATTTACATAGTAACATAGTATTGGAGGTTGTATAAGACATATGTCCATCTAGTCCAACCTTTATACCCTACCCATAATGTCTTTATAACAGTTACAAGAATACATATTATTGGAGGTTGTATAAAAGCTACTTCCATCTAGTCCAACCTTTATACCCTACCCATAATGTCTGTATAACAGTTACATAGTAACATAGTATTGGAGGTTGTATAAAGACTACGTCCATCTAGTCCAACCTTTTATACCCTACCCATAATGTCTGATAACAGTTACATAGTAACATAGTATTGGAGGTTGTATAAAGACATACGTCCATCTAGTCCAACCTTTATACCCTACCCATAATGTCTGTATAACAGTTACATAGTAACATAGTATTGGAGGTTGTATAAAGACATATCGTCCATCTAGTCCAACCTTTATACCCTACCCAAATGTCTGTATAACAGTTACATAGTAACATAGTATTGGAGGTTTATAAAGACATTGTCCATCTAGTCCAACCTTTATACCCTACCCATAATGTCTGTATAACAGTTACATAGTAACATAGTATTGGAGGTTATATAAAGACATACTCCGTCTATAGCCCAACCTTTATACCCTACCCATAATGTCTGTATAACAGTTACATAGTAACATAGTATTGGAGGTTGTATAAAGACATACTCCATCTAGTCCACACCTTTATACCCTACCCATAATGTCTGTATAACAGTTACATAGTAACATAGTATTGGAGGTTGTATAAAGACATACGTCCATCTAGTCCAACCTTTATACCCTACCCAAATGTCTGTATAACAGTTACATAGTAACATAGTATTGGAGGTTGTATAAAGACATACGTCCATCTAGTCCACCTTTATACCCTACCCATAATGTCTGTATAACAGTTACATAGTAACATAGTATTGGAGGTTGTATAAAGACATACGTCCATCTAGTCCAACCTTTATACCCTACCCATAATGTCTGTATAACAGTTACATAGTAATAGTATTGGAGTTGTAAGACATACGTCCATCTAGTCCAACCTTTATACCCTACCCATAATGTCTGTATAACAGTTACATAGTAACATAGTATTGGAGGTTGTATAAGACATACGTCCATCTAGTCCAACCTTTATACCCTACCCATAATGTCTGTATAATTTCCATAGTAACATGTATTGGATTTTATAAAGACATACGTCCTCTTAGTCCCAACCTTTATACCCTACCCACTAATGTCTGTATAACGTTACATAGTAACATAGTATTGGAGGTTGTATAAAGACAACGTCCATCTAGTCCAACCTTTATACCCTACCCTAATGTCTGTATAACAGTTACATAGTAACATAGTATTGAGGTTGTATAAAGACATACGTCCATCTAGTCCAA
Source organism: Hymenochirus boettgeri (assembly GCA_019447015.1). NCBI lineage: Eukaryota > Metazoa > Chordata > Amphibia > Anura > Pipidae > Hymenochirus > Hymenochirus boettgeri. The sequence continues at coordinate 67,184 of JAACNH010000869.1, read as the reverse complement.
CCTTTATACCCTACCCATTGTCGTATAACAGTTACATAGTAACATAGTATTGGAGGTTGTTATAAAGACATACGTCCATCTAGTCAACCTTTATACCCTACCCATAATGTCTGTATAAACAGTTACATAGTAACATAGTATTGGAGGTTGTATAAAGACATACGTCCATCTAGTCCAACCTTTATACCCATACCCACTATGTCTGTATAACAGTTACATAGTAACATAGTATTGGAGGTTGTATAAGACATACGTCCATCTAGTCCAACCTTATACCCACCCATAATGTCTGTATACCGTTACATAGTACATAGTATTGGAGTGTTAGTAAAGACTCACTCCATCTAGTCCAACCTTTATACCCTACCCTAATGTCTGTATAACAGTTACATAGTACATAGTATTGGAGGTTTGTATAAAGACTACTCATCTAGTCAACCTTTATACCCTACCCATAATGTCTGTATAACTTACATAGTAACATAGTATTGGAGGTGTAAAAGACATACGTCCATCTAGTCCAACCTTTATACCCTACCCATAATGTCTGTATAACGGTTACATAGTAACATGTATTGGAGGTTGTATAAAGACATACGTCCACTCTTCCAACCTTTATACCCTACCCTAATGTCCTGTATAACGGTTTACATAGTAACATAGTATTGGAGGTTGTATAAAGACATACGTCCATCTAGTCCAACCTTTATCCCTACCCATAATGTCTGTATACAGTTACATAGTAACATAGTATGGAGGTTGTATAAAGACATAATCCATCTAGTCCAACCTTTATACCCTACCCATAATGTCTGTATAACAGTTACATAGTAACATAGTATTGGAGGTTGTATAAAGACATACGTCCTCTAGTCCAACCTTTATACCCTACCCATAATGTCTGTATACCAGTTACTATACATGTAAAATTGGAGTTGTATAAAGACTACTTCCATCTAGTCCAACCTTTATACCCTACCCATAATGTCTGTATAACAGTTACATAGTAACATAGTATTTGGAGGTTGTATAAAGACATACGTCCATCTAGTCCAACCTTTATACCCAACCCATAATGTCTGTATAACAGTTACATAGTAACATAGTATTGGGAGTTGTATAAAGACTACGTCCATCTAGTCCAACCTTTATACCCTACCCATAATGTCTGTATAACATTACATAGTACATAGTATTGGAGGTTGTATAAAGACATATACGTCCATCTAGTCCAACCTTTAACCCTACCCATAATGTCTGTATAACAGTTACATAGTAACAGTATTGGAGGTTGTATAAAGACATACGTCCATCTAGTCCAACCTTTATACCCTACCCATAATGTCTGTATAACAGTTACATAGTAACATAGTATTTGGAGGTTGTATAAAGACATACGTCCATCTAGTCCAACCTTATCCCCTACCCATATGTCTGTATAACAGTTAACTAGTAACATAGTATTGGAGGTTGTATAAAGACATACGTCCATCTAGTCCAACTTTATACCCTACCCATAATGTCTGTATCAGTTACATAGTACATAGTATTGGAGGTTGTATAAAGACATACGTCCATCTAGTCCAACCTTTATACCCTACCCATAATGTCTGTATAACATTTACATAGTAACATAGTATTGGAGGTTGTATAAAAGATACGTCCATCTAGTCCAACCTTTATACCCTACCCATAATGTCTGTATAACAGTTACATGTAAACAGTATTGGAGGTTGTATAAGACTACGTCCATCTAGTCCACCTTTATACCCAACCCATAATGTCTGTTAACAGTTACATAGTAACATAGTATTGGAGGTTGTATAAAGACATACGTCCATCTAGTCCAACCTTATACCATCCCATAATGTCTGTATAACAGTTACATAGTAACATAGTATTGGAGGTTGTATAAAGACATACGTCCATCTAGTCCAACCTTTATACCCCACCCATAATGTCTGTATAACAGTTACATAGTACATAGTATTGGAGGTTTATAAAGACATACATCCATCTAGTCCAACCTTTATACCCTACCCTAATTGTCTGTATAACATTTACATAGTAACATAGTATTGGAGTTTGTATAAAGACATACGTCCATCTAGTCCAACCTTTATACCCTACCCATAATGTCTGTATAACATTTACATAGTAACATAGTATTGAGGTTGTATAAAGACATACGTCCATCTGTCCAATTTTTATACCCTACCCATATGTCCTGTATAACAGTACATAGTAACATAGTTATTGGAGGTTGTATAAAGACATACTTCCACCTAGTCCAACCTTTATACCCTACCCTATGTCTGTAAACAGTTACATAGTAACATAGTATTGGAGGTTGTTAAAAGACATACGTCCATCTAGTCCAACCTTTATACCCTACCCATAATGTCTGTATAACAGTTACATAGTAACATAGTATAGGAGTTGTTATAAAGACATAGTCCATCTAGTCCAACCTTTATACCCTACCCTAATTCTAGTATAACAGTTACATGTAACATAGTATTGGAGGTTGTATAAAGACATACGTCCATCTAGTCCAACCTTTATACCCTCCACCCATAATGTCTGATAACAGTTACATAAGTATAGTATTGGAGGTTATAAAGACATACGTCCATCTGTCCAACCTTTATACCCTACCCATATGTCTGTTAACAGTTACTAGTAACATAGTATTGGAGGTTGTTAAAAGACATATAGTCCTCTAGTCCACCTTTATACCCCACCCATAATGTCTGTATAACAGTTACTAGTAACATAGTATTGGAGGTTGTATAAAGACATACGTCCATCTAGTCCAACCTTTATACCCTACCCATAATGTCTGTATAACAGTTACATAGTAACATAGTATGGAGGTTGTATAAAGACATACGTCCATCTAGTCAACCTTTATACCCTACCCAAATGTCTGTATAACAGTTACATAGTACATAGTATTGGAGGTTGTATAAAGACATGCATCCATCTATCTAGTCCAACCTTTATACCCCTACCCATAATGTCTGTCATAACAGTTACATAGTACTAGTATTGGGGTTTATAAAGACTTACGTCCATCTAGTCCAACCTTTATACCCTACCCATAATGTCTGTAAACAGTTACATAGTAACATAGTATTGGAGTTGTATAAAGACATACGTCCATCTAGTCCACCAATCTTTATACCCTACCCATAATGTCTGTATAACAGGTTACATAGTAAACATAGTATTGGAGGTTGTATAAAGCCATACGTCCATCTAGTCCAACCTTTATACCCTACCCTAATCTGTATAACAGTTACATAGTAACATAGTATTGGAGGTTGTATAAAGACATACTCCTCTAGTCCAACCTTATACCCTACCCAAATGTCTGTATAACAGTTACATGTAACATAGTATGGAGGTTGTATAAAGACATACGTCCATCTAGTCCAACCTTTATACCCTACCCATAATGTCTGTATAACATTACATAGTAACATAGTATTGGGAGGTTTATAAACATACGTCCTCTAGTCCAACTTTATACTCCCACCTAATGTCTGTATAACAGTTACATAGTAACATAGTATTGGAGGTTGTATAAAGACATTACGTCCATCTAGTCCAACCTTTATACCCTACCCATAGTCTGTAACAGTTACAAGTAACATAGTATTGGAGGTTGTATAAAGACATACGTCCATCTAGTCCAACCTTATACCCTACCCATAATGTCTGTATAACAGTTACTAGTAACATAGTATTGAGGTTGTATAAAGACATACGTCCATCTAGTCCAACCTTTATACCCACCCATAATGTCTGTATAACAGTACATAGTAACATAGTATTGGAGGTTGTAAAAGACATACGATCCATCTGTCCAACCTTTTACCCTACCCATAATGTTCGTATAAGTTACATAGTAAAATAGTATTGGAGGTTGTATAAAGACATACGTCCATCTAGTCCAACCTTATACCCACCCATAATTGGTATAACAGTTACATAGTAACGTAGTATTGAGGTTGTATAAAGACATACGTCCATCTAGTCCAATCTTATACCCCACTCCATAATGTCTGTATACAGTTACATATAAATAGTATTGGAGGTTAGTATAAAACTACGTCCACTAGTCCAACCTTTATACCCACCCCTAATGTCCTTATAACAGTTACATAGTAACATAGATTGGAGTTGTATAAACTACGTCCATCTAGTCCAACCTTTAACCCCTCCATAATGTCTGTATAACAGTTACATAGTACATAGTATTGGAGGTTGTATAAGACATACGTTCCATCTAGTCCAACCTTTATACCCCTACCCATAATGTCTGTATAACAGTTACATAGTAACATAGTATTGGAGGTTGTATAAAGACATACGTCCTCTAGTCCAACTTTATACCCTACCCTATGTCTGTATAACGTTACCTAGTAACATAGTATTGGAGGTTGTTAAAGACATACGTCCTCTAGTCCAACTCTTATACCCTACCCATAATGTCTGTTAACAGTTACTAGTAACATAGTATTGGAGGTTGTATAAAGACATACGTCCATCTAGTCCCCTTATACCCTACCCATAATGTCTGTATAACCAGTTACATAGTAACATGTATTGGAGGTGTATAAAGACATACGTCCATCTAGTCCAACCCTTTATACCCTACCCTAATTGTCTGTATACAGTTACATAGTAACATAGTATGGAGGTTGTATAAGACATACGTCCATCTAGTCCAACCTATACCCTACCCATAATGTCTGTATAACAGTTACATAGTAACATAGTATGGAGGTTGTATAAAGACCTACGTCCATCTAGTCCAACCTTTATACCCTACCCATAATGTCTGTATAACAGTTACATGTAACATAGTATTGAGGTTGTATAAGACACGTCCATCTAGTCCAACCTTATAGCCCACCCATAAGTCTGTATAACAGTTTACGTAGTAACATAGTATTGGAGGTTTTATAAGACTACGTCCATCTAGTCCCACTTTATACCCACCCATAATGTCTGTATAACAGTTACATTATAACATAGTATTGGAGGTTATATAGACTACGTCCATCTAGTCCAACCTTATACCCTACCTATAATGTCTGTATAACGTTACATAGTAACATAGTATGGAGGTTGTATAAAGACATACGTCCATCTAGTCCACCTTTATACCCACCCATAATGTCTGTATAACAGTTACATAGTAACATAGTATTGGAGGTTGTATTAAAGACATACGTCCATCTAGTCCAACCTTTCAACCCTACCCATATGTCTGTATAACAGTTACATAGTAACATAGTATGGAGGTTGTATAAAGACATACGTCCATCTAGTCCAACCTTTATACCCTACCCATAATGCTGTATAACAGTTACATAGTAACATAGTATTGGAGGTGTAAATAATATAATAGTAACGTACCAACCAATCTTGTATAACCATTCTCATTTATAGTCCCTGTACCAATAATACGTAGTTATACATAATTCTAGTTATATAGTATTGTACCAACCAGAACTAGTATAATGTACTATATACGTAATTATCATTCATCTAGTACCCCTTATACCACCCAGTAAACAGTATATGTATAACGATATTGCATTTATAATAGTATCCCCGTACCACCAGACCCTACATATAGTATACATAAGTATTACTAATAGTATATAGTATCCCCCGTCAACCTAACCACAGTTATATGTATTCTACAGTATTCAATATTATAACCCGTACAACCATAACTACAGTATATGTATTACATACCATAATTTCAATATTATAATAGTACTCCTGTACCAACCAAACTACAGTATATGTATTAATACCAGTAATTCCAATATTATATTATCCCCGTACCAACCAAACTACGTATATGTATTAATACCAGTAATTCTCAATATTATATAGTATCCCCGTACCAACCAGACTACAGTATATGTATTAATACCAGAATTCTCAATATTATATAGTATCCCCGTACCAACCAGAACTACAGTATATGTATAATACCAGTAATTATCAATATATATAGTATCCCCTACCAACCAGAACTACAGTATAGTATTAATACCAGTAATTTCAATATTATATAGTATCCCCGTACCAACCAGAACTACAGTATATGTATTAATACCAGTAATCTCAATATATATAGTATCCCCGTACCAACCAGAACTACAGTATATGTATTTATAATCTAATTCTCATATTAAATGTATCCCCGTAACCAACGAACTACAGTATTGTATTAATACCAGTAATTCTCAATATTATATAGTATCCGTACCAACCAGAACTACAGTATATGTATTAATACCAGTAATTCTCAATATTATATGTATCCCCGTACCAACCAGAACTACAGTACATGTATTAATACCAGTAATTCTCAATATTATATAGTATCCCCGTACCAACCAGAACTATAGTATATGTATTAATACCAGCAATCTCAATATTATATAGTTCCCCGTACCAACCAGAACTACACGCATATGTATTAATACCAGTAATTTCAATATTATATAGTATCCCCGTACCAACCAGAACTACAGTATATGTTTATACCAGTATATCAATTTTATATAGTATCCCCGTACCAACCAGAACTACAGTATATGTATTAATACCGTAACTCTCAATATTATATGATTCCCCGTACCAACCAGAATACAGTATATGATTAATACCAGTAATTCTCAAATATTATAATATCCCTGTACCACCGAACTACAGTATATGTATTTACCATAATTCTCCATATTATATAGTATCCCTGTACCAACCAGAACTACAGTATATGCATTAATACCAGTAATTCTCAATATTTTTTAGTTTTAGAAACTTATCCAGGCCTTTTTTAAAGTTATTCAATGAACTTGCCATTACCACCTCTGCTGGAAGACAGTTCCACAGTTTCACCGTTCTCACTGTAAAGAAACCTTTCCTAACCTGAAGATGAAACTTCTTTTCTTCCAACCTTAAAGGATGTCCACATGTCCTCTGATATGACCTATTAGTAAACAATGTACCAGAGAGTTCACTGTATGGGCCATTAATATATTTGTATAAGGTTATCATGTCCCCACGCAAACGTCGCTTCTCCAATGTAAATAGCCCTAACTTGTCTAGGTGCACTTATGAAATCCTAATCCCATGTGTACGGGCACTTTACATATAGTGGTGTCCACAAGAGACCCCCCTGAGAGATCTTAATGTTTATAAACACGCATAATGTGTTATTTTCATAAAATGAAACAACAACAAAACAAAACACAGAAAATCAATATTATAAATCGATACAAAGCTAAACTTGCATTATAACATCACAATATGTCATTTCACTCCCTTTATATAAATAAATTACCTTTATTTATTTGTTTGTTTATAATTCCACCAACGCTGCATCTTTTGAAATGTTTTCGGTTTCCTTCTAGAAGATCACATGTTCCAATACACTAACGGGCTCATTTCCCAGAGCCGATATCACTCTCTCGGTAAATGTCCTGTTCGCGATTCAATATTGCGGTCGCAATGGGTAAATCCCTTACCGGGATTTACCCATTGCAAGATTTTAACACCAGCTATTTGCTGGCTTTAAAATCCTGCGCTTGAATTAGCGCAAACGCGATATTGAATCGCAAGTGTTGGATGCACGGGTGCTTTTTGTGTAACTATGGTGTTAAAGTTGCGCTAACCGTTAGCAAACCGGTTAGTGTGACTTTAACACTATATATTTGCACAGCAAGTCTGGGTAAATCATCCAGAGAAGAAGAAGGAGGAGGACACTAAATGTCCAGAGAAAACATTTAAAGATCTACCAGAACTAGGAATGATTCCTGGCAAGAGAAGAAGGAACATTAACTGGTCAGCAAAAAAGAATCTACTAGGGGAGAAAGGCTAAAAGAAAGAAAAATCTAGTTGGACTAGGGACACTTACTGGCCACAGAAGAAGAAGAATCTATTTTGAGGAGGAACACTAACTGTCCACATACAAAAGAAAAGTAAAATCTAGTTGAACTAGGGACACTTACTGGCCACAGAAGAAGAAGAATCTATTTTGAGGAGGAACACTAACTGTCCACATACAAAAGAAAAGAAAAATCTAGTTGGACTAGGGACACTTACTGGCCACAGAAGAAGAAGAATCTATTTTGAGGAGGAACACTAACTGTTCACATACAAAAGAAAAGTAAAATCTAGTTGAACTAGGGACACTTACTGGCCACAGAAGAAACATCTTCTAGGAGGAAGGGACACTAACTAAACCAATTAAGAAAGAAGAACTAGAAACACTTACTGGCCAGGGATGAAGAGTCTATTAGAAGAAGGAACACTAACGGGTCAGAGATGAAGAGTCTACTAGAGGAGGATCACTAACTGCGAGAAAACAATCAAATCTACCAGAACTAGGAACACAAGAGTCTACTAGAACTTAAATTTACGTGGCCAGAGAAGTAGACCAAAGAAGAGTCAACTAAAGGAGGACCACTAAATGCAAGAAAATAGATATTTACCAAAACTAAAGACATTGCTTCCCAGAGAAGAAGAAGCCTACTAGAATAAAGAACCATAACTGGGCAGAAAATAAGAGTCTACCAGAAGAAGATAGATAATAGTAATAGATATATTAGGGCATGTGGAGTTTTAATCCCGTCCAGCACACACACATGGATAGGACAGTATTACAGTCATCTAAACAAAAAGTCTCCAAGGAGATTATTGATCACAAGCTTTGTGCATCTGTAATAACCTCTCAGACCAAGACTTTCAGCCTCTTTGTTTCTATTGATCAATTCATTGTTTCATTTAGAGGCTCTGAGAACCTTTTAGTAAAATGTAAAGAAAATCCCTGATATCTATGGAAAGTGATTAGACATCAAACAGTACGAATCCCATCACAGCACTGTCTGGTTCCTGGAATGAATGAAATTAACTTATTTGTGTTACTGGTCCCTTGTGAAATCAACATGAAGGCAGCTTTGCTTGGTTGCTAATTTATAATGAAGGAGTTTCCTATTGTGATATCGCTGCCTCCTGCCACATTCAGAGAGTCCTTTACCGAACCCTCCTTGTTTAGTTTAACAATAAACTACCTGTATGTTTATAAATAGAGGAATGATGTGCGATCGGAAGTCCATTAAAAGCCTAGTGTGGGCAATGGCCTGGTGGGAATTGTATTCAATTATAATAAACCATGCAAATACTTACACCACTTACAGCCTGATATGTTCTACATTTATCATCTGTCCAGTGTCTCCATCGACACAATGTAGAAGCTCTGAATGGCCCAAGAAAATATTCAGCAGAGGCTTTAATGCTTCTATGGACATTGGACCCTAAAGTGCAGAACTGTTCATATTACCGGAACGCTTGTTGTTGTAGCTCTGTTGGAATAATCCTCAGTAGGGTCACATTTCTTTATTCTTTCCTTTCACCAAATGGGTTCTTTGGCCAAAATTAACCTGGCGTTTTGATTTCCATAGAAACCCGCTGTGATCGTTGGCACAGCGACAGAGGGGTTTGGATAATTGGTCATTATGTGTCGTTTACACCGTTCTTGAAAACTTGCCCAGCTTTCCGCGAATCTCACGGTTTCCCTAACAAGATGTTCAATTTTATTTTTATTAACTTGTGCTAATCAGGCTGCAGTTTGGCTCAATGGGACGATAATGGAAAGAAATGGCCACATTCGCCGAACAGACAATAAATGTAAATGTTAATGTCGGATCTGAGGCCTTTAATTCGAATAATATAATAAGATACAATAGAGCGAGGACGGAATCTCAATATCTACTGAGATCTCTGTCTGGATTTTAAAGCCACATTTCTCAATCTCAATCAATGGTAGAACTTTATGTGGAAGGGAATGGGTGGGATTGTTCCATCTTGGTGGGTTAAAGTTACAGGCAGATCAAGGACATTTTTGTTCAGTTACTACCATAACCACCCAGCGATTGGTAAGAGGATCACTTGGGATTTTTTTTGACTGGTGGAGAATGCGGTTAATATTTCCCCATGTAATAAACTGTGTTTAAGAAATGGTCTTGCTCTTGACTTGTTCTTTAACGTCAGTGAAAGTGAATTGTCACATATTACGATACAAACTGATAAATGTATCTCCAAGTCTTTACTCATTGATTTATCTTCACTGGTGTCAACGTCTGATGGATGAATGGACGATTCTGCGGTAGATGATCCATATTAATATTAATAACTCTTAATATTCACAGAGAGAGAACCCTCCATTTCTTAACCCTGATGGTACAGGTGCCATCTTCCCGGGCAGTCCCTGGATATATAGAAATGTTAGGGTTTCTGTGGCTATCCTGTTGTTGTTTGACTACAACTCTCAACCCTTTAACATACCCTAAAAGTTTAAACAAAGAGGGACACCTCCCCCATCTGTGATGTTCCTTTTATATGTAAATTAGATTTCTTAAAGTATATTAACGTAAGTGTCTCCTAGTGCTATGAGCTTGTGTCATTAAAGGAACAAGGGTGCAGCCATATTGGTTTAAAGAAGAACGAAGGTATTAATTATTCTAATTCACAATACATTTAATGGCTCTAAAATTGTTACAATGTGTATTCTGAAACAAAACTGAAATATCTGAAGGATGTGGCACATTTACCAACATCTAGTCAGATTTAACCTGACTGTAAAGGTTGGTACACACGTGGAAATGCCAACCCGCAACACACAATGTGTACGAGCGGCTGGTCGGGCACTTTATCGCCCGAAATGGACGCTCGTTCGGAGATCCGACCTCCAAGTGACTGGCCGTTTTGCCCAATAAAGTGCCCATATGCGGGCCGATTATCGCAGTTCGTACACATCGTCCATCGCGGATCGCCTTTACAGGCTCCTGTTATAATTTAGCACTGCAGACGAATGGAGCTTCCCTATAATAAAATTAGCTTTAAGCAATGTTTAATATGACATTGTGTCAAAAAATGCGTTTCCCATATACAGAAATACATTCATTTTCTATGATGTGACGTCTTCTGATTGGACTACATCTCCAGTTACACAACATTACCACCCAAAGTGATCTCGTCCCTTATAATCTTTTATTTGCACTAACAATAACTTCCTCCCTTCATCAGATCTTTACATCGTCTGGCCAATAGATCTGAAGAAGGGAGAAAGCTCCCGAAAGCTATTGTTAGTGCAAATAAAAACAGTTACACATTCTATACTTTCTGATTTTTATTTGTAAGCTCCAAGTGCACTAATACGGCTACAATCAATATAACTATCCAGTGAAAGAAACAATGTTTCCTTTGTAATGTTACTGACGCCTTCTGATTCTCCAACAACGAGCAAATTCTTTGAAACAGCGTCCGGGCCACACGTCAGGGCACCCTGGGAAAACACTTCACGTACTAGAAGGAGCAGATACACCTGTATCTGGATAGGGATAATACAATGCAAACCACTATAAATAATGAAGAATAAAATGCTACAAAGTCATCCTATAACTATGTGGTACATTTCTATAGTATCCAATTGTGTCTAGTTGAGTGGTCATGTTCTATAGATGTGTCACTTCATAGTTATAGGATGACTTTGTTACATTTTGTATACCTGTGTTTTGTCGGTGTGTAAGGTGTTTGTAAGACGTGTCTGTGTACGAATTTTTCTATGCATGTGTCTGTGTGTACACGTGTTTCAATATATGTGTCTCTGTGTGAAGACATATTTTATACATGTATGTATGTGTACACTAGAGATGGGATCCGGGTCCGAATCTGAATGTTTCGTTTAAAACCGATGGGTCGTTCGGATTTTGGGACTTCAGAACGCAGTTTTCGATGATTTAGAATGTGTGAGGTTAAGTAACCTCATACATTCATACATAGTCCCGAAACTATGTTCTGTATTCGGATATTCAGATCTGTAAATCAAAAACAGAATGTACACTTACCAGTTTCGGCCATCTCTAGTGTACACGTGTTTCTATAACATGTGTTTCTGTGTACACTTGTTTCTATACATGTGTGTGTGTATGTTTGTGTTTGACGGAGAGGGAGATTATCTGGCACAGTGTAGGGAAATAATTCAGACGGTTGATAACTAGAATTGGAATAATAAACAAACGCTTTGATTTCTGTGCGGAAGGCATTTAGCAGGACACGGAATAATGAGAATGCCACATTGTGTGGATAATAAGAGGGGACTTGGCGCTTGGTGGGGGTCATTACAATAATAGAAGAAAGAAACTGCACCAATCCCATTTATTTGCTAGTAATTACATGTTTGGCAAAACTGTACAGGGAGAATGTCTCATCAACCGCTCCGCTAAATGTCATTTTATCAATATGTCATCAACTGACTAGAAACTGCCGTAGACAGGAAAAGGCACTGATAATACAGTAGGAAAGGGGACAGAAAATACACAATATGATGTCTCCTTTAGAATGTACAATATGGCAGCTCCCACCCATATGTATAAATATACAGAGAAGGTATGTTCTGTCATCAAAAGCATAACCCCCATACTGTACTATCTAAGGGAAACAATATGGCAGCTCCACCCATATGTATAAATATACAGAGAAGGATGTTCTGTACATACAATAGCATACCCTCATACTGTACTGTCTAAGGGAAACAATATGGCAGCTCCCACCCATATGTATAAATATACAGAGAAGGAATGTTCTGTACACACAATAAGCTATACCCTCATACTGTACTGTCTAAGGGAAACAATATGGCAGCTCCAACCCATATGTATAAATATACAGAGAAGGAATGTTCTTTACATACAATAAGCTATACCCTCATACTGTACTGTCTAAGGGAAACAATATGGCAGCTCCCACCCATATGTATAAATATACAGAGAGGAATGTTCTGTACAACAATAAGCTATACCCTCATACTGTACTGTCTAAGGGAAACAATATGGCAGCTCCCACCCATATGTATAAATTTACAGAAAGAATGTCCTGTACACACAATAAGCTATACCCTCATACTGTACTGTCTAAGGGAAACAATATGGCAGCTCCCACCCATATGTATAAATATACAGAGAAGGAAGTTCTGTACAACATAAGCTATACCCTCATACTGTACTGTCTAAGGGAAACAATATGGCAGCTCCCACCCATTTTATAAATATACAGAAAGAATATTCTGTACATACAATAAATATACCCTCATACTGTACTGTCTAAGGAAACAATATGGCAGCTCCCACCCATATGTATAAATATACAGAGAAGGAATATTCTGTACATACAATAATATACCCTCATACTGTACTGTCTAAGGGAAACAATATGGCAGCTCCCACCATATGTATAATAATACAGAGAAGGAATATTCTGTACATACAATGCTATACCCTAATACTGTACTGTCTAAGGGAAACAATATGGCAGCTCCCACCCATTATAAATATAAATATACAGAGAAGGAATGTTCCTGTACACACAATAATCTATACCCTCATACTGTACTGTCTAAGGGAACACATAGGCAGCTCCCACCCATATTTATAATATAAATATACAGAGAAGAGATGTTCTGTACATACAATAAGCTATACCCTCATACTGTATTGTCTAAGGGAACACAATATGGCAGCTCCCACCCATATGTATAATATAATATACGAGAAGGAATGTTCTGTACACACAATAAGCTATACCCTCATACTGTACTGTCTTAGGAAACACTATGGCAGCTCCCACCCATATGTATAAATATAAATATACAGAGAAGGAATTTTCTGTACATACAATAAGCTATACCCTCATACTGTACTGTCTAAGGGAAACAATATGCAGCTCCCCCTCATATTGTATAAATATAATATAGAGAGAAGGAATGTTCTGTACACCAATAAGCTAACCCTCATACTGTACTGTCTAAGGAAACAATATGGCAGCTCCCTCATATGTATAATATAAATATACAGAGAAGGAATGTTCTGTACATACATAAGCTATACCCTCATACTGTACTGTCTAAGGGAAACAATATGGCAGCTCCCACCCTATGTATAAATATAATATACAGAGAAGGAATGTTCTGTACATCAATAAGCTATACCCTCATACTGTACTGTCTAAGGGAAACAATATGGGCAGCTCCCACCCATATGTATAAATATAAATATACAGAGAAGGAATGTTTCTGTACATACAATAAGCTATACCTCATACTGTACTGTCTAAGGGAACAATATGGCAGCTCCACCCATATGTTAATATAAATATCAGAGAAGGAAGTTTCTGTACCACATAAGCTATACCCTCATACTGTACTGTCTAAGGGAAACAATATGGCCTCCCACTCATATGTATAATATACAGAGAAGGAATGTTCTGTACACACAATAAGCTATACCCCATACTGTACTGTCTAAGGGAAACATATGGCAGCTCCCACCCATATGTATAAATATACAGAGAAGGAATATTCTGTACATTCAATAAGTATATCCCTCTACTGTACTGTCTAAGGGAAACAATATGCAGCTCCCACCCATATGTATAAATATACAGAGAAGGAATATTCTGTACAACAATAGCTATACCCTAATACTGTACTGCTAAGGGAAACACATATGGCAGCTCCCCCCATATGTATAAATATAATATCAGAGAAGGAATGTTCTGTACACACAATAATCTATACCCTCATACTGTACTGTCTAAGGGAAACAATATGGCAGCTCCCACCCATATGATAATTAAAATAACAGAGAAGAATGTTCTTACATACAATAAGCTATACCCTCATACTGTATTGTCTAAGGGAAACAATATGGCGCTCCCACCCATATGTATAATATAAATATACAGAGAAGGAATGTTCTGTCACAATAAGCTATACCTCATACTGTACTGTCTTAGGGAAACACTATGGCAGCCCCACCCATATGTATAATATAAATATACAGAGAAGGAATGTTTCTGTACATACAATAAGCTATACCCTCATACTGTACTGTCTAAGGGAAACAATATGGCAGCTCCCACTCATATGTATAATATAAATATAGAGAGAAGGAATGTTCTGTACACAATAAGCTATACCCTCATACTGTACTGTCTAAGGGAAAACAATATGGCAGCTCCCACCCATATGTATAAATATAATATACAGAAAGGAATGTTCTGTACATACAATAAGCTATACCCTCACGTACTGTCTAAGGGAAACAATATGGCAGCTCCCACCCATATGTTAAATATAAAATACAGAGAAGGAATGTTCTGTACATGCAATAAGCTATACCCTCATACTGTACTGTCTAAGGGAAACAATATGGCAGCTCCCACCCATATTATAAATATAAATATACAGAGAAGGAATGTTCTGTACAACAATAGCTATACCCTCATACTGTACTGTCTAAGGGAAACAATATGCAGCTCCCACCCATATGTATAAATATAAATATACAGAGAAGGAATGTTCTGTACACACAATAAGCTATACCCTCATACTGTACTGTCTAAGGGAAACAATATGGCAGCTCCCACTCATATGTATAAATATAAAGAGAAGGAATGTTCTGTACACACAATAAGCTTATACCCTCATACTGTACTGTCTAAGGGAAACAATATGGCAGCTCCCACCCATATGTATAAATATAAATATAGAGAGAAGGAATGTTCTGTACATACAATAAGCTATACCCTCATACTGTACTGTCTAAGGGAAACACTATGGCAGCTCCCACCCATATGTATAAATATAAATATACAGAGAAGGAATGTTCTGTACATACAATAAGCTATACCCTCATACTGTACTGTCTAAGGGAAACAATATGGCAGCTCCCACCCATATGTATAAATATCAGAGAAGGAATGTTCTGTACATACAATAAGCTTATCCCTCTTACTGTACTGTCTAAGGGAACACTATGGCAGCTCCCACCCATATGTATAAATATAAATATACAGAAAAGGAATGTTTCTGTACAACAATAAGCTATATCCTCATACTGTACTGTCTAAGGGAATCAATATGGCAGCTCCCACCCATATGTATAAATATAAATATACAGAGATGGAATTGGTCAGTATTCTACCCCCAGGTAAATCCATAACATTGATAGTATTTGGGTCTGTAGAATGAATATAAATCCACATAGAGGGTTGAGTCCTGATTGGGAGTTGCCCTGTGAGATGTTGAATACGTGGCTGTATTTACCCTTTAACTAGAATTGAGGCTGTTTAGACCGAGAGATAAACGTGGACCCCCCGTGGCGCTGACTTGTTTGTGTCTGTCTCTTGCCTGGGTATTTTTAGTTATTGAAACCACTTGCTGAGCTACAGATGAAATCCCATGTGTTACGGCTCAGACGTGCTCTGATGCTAATATCCCCCATTGGGTCCCTGTTCCAGTCATTAATGTGTCACCTTTACAGGGGGAAGAATGAATGAAAATAAGATGGAAACACAGAGACAGGACTGACAATTAGGATTGGATATTGGGAAGGATCGTGAGAGGAATGAGCAAACCTGCTTTGTTATTGGTGCAAACAATCTGACATGTCAGGTCGCGTGACTGGTCAATGTGGATGAAACATGTTCGTCTATAGACAAACGTGATCTAAAGCACGGCATACACGGGATTGGCATTTCGAGCGATCCTGTAGATTTTCCGCCTACCCCACCATCTTCAGCCCCCATCTGTCCGCGGATTTCTGTGTTAAGATCGGACCCTCATGGCGGCTCTTCAATCAGATTTGCGATCATTGAACTCGATCTGGTCGTGTATGGGTAGAAAAGATGGACAAGAACTCGAACACGAACCCCATTGGATTTAGAACTTCCAATCCAGCCACATGTCCTAAATTCACCAATGCCAGCGATTCTTAGCAGTGCCAACCCCCTGGATATGAAAGGCAGCTCGACAGAGTGTTACCCATCCGCCCACTTTCCCTTGACTGACACATACTCAGGGAGAGAAGCCAATGGGGTGTGGGGTGTGTCCGGTGGGGCCAAACCTGCCTGACTCCTCAACAATAGGGGGAAAGACTGCAGTGAGCCTTCTCAATGGTGCTGATGCTATAAAGGGTTACCCTTTGCCCAATTTCCCCTATATATTGCGGGCAGCGGCAACCAATATCAGTTGCATGTTCATCTGGATTGGGCTACAGACAATGGTAAATCAAATACAATCCAAAAGGGACCACACAATCAGTCATGGCAAACTGTTGGATGCTAATGGTGAACTGTTAGCCCGGACAGTGTATGTTTGTGTGTATCCAGCTTAAATCTACAGAGTGAATATTCCTCATTTATACCCTTCATATTATTACAGTCCCCGCTATAAGGATTAGGATTCTCTATAGTGTATACAGAGTGAATAATCCTCATTTATACCCTTCATATTATTACAGTCCCCGCTATAAGGACTGATTCTCTATAGTGTATACAGAGTGAATAATCCTCATTTATACCCTTCATATTATTACAGTCCCCGCTATAAGGACTAGGATTCTCTATAGTGAGTGATCCCTCTCTAACACATTGACCAATAGTGATCCCTCTCTAACAAATTTACCAATAGTAAGTGATCCCTCTCTAACACATTGACCAATAGTGATCGCTCTCTAACACATTTACCAATATCTGTTGTATTCAATTAGATCAACTGGACTTGAAATGTAGTTCTCCTTCACTGTTGGTATTCGTGTTCTTTTCTTTCCTTCTACTTCTTTTTCATTTTTCATTCCCAGTTTACCTAAAGAAATGGATTTATCCTTTATATACTCTTATACAGATGTAATTGAAAAAAAAATGGCTTCAGAGCAATTTTTAATAACTGATAACTGCTTTTTATTTCAGTATTACAGTAAATCCTTAGTATACCTACCTGGCTTTACCACTAAGCAAAAGGCTAAAGACTTGCAAGCGAGCACCTTTATCCCAACCATTAACAGTGGCTGCCAATTCAGACTGTTCTAGCCAATCAGTCCACTCCCTAGTTACCCCATCAAATGGATCAGATTTAAAAATAGGTTTGGCAATTGGGCCTGGTAGAGCTGCTGAGTCTAATTTCATCTGCAGGTACCAGCACAGGAGGATTTAAATCAATACTATCAGTAGCAGCATCCATAGCTTAATACAGAGAACAAATATACAAAGAAAACAGGGAGAATAAATGGTATTACCAGCACCGCTGCCACCAATTTGTACCAGATCACTGCTTTATGGAAGGATTATGGGTAGCATGGCACACAGTGGGTTACTGTGGTGGTCTGGCACAAAGTAGACAGTGCACATAAACAGGTTCCCTGCATAATATATATGTATATATATATCTAATGCAGACAGGTCGGCAGCACACTCAAAAGACAATAAGGATGCACAGCTGCAGATAAAGATCCAAAATAAAAAATGTGTATGCAGCAGCATCAACAGATAACTCCAGCTTGGTAAGATGCAATAAAAGACTTTATTAGCTTGTCAGACATAGTGCAACGTTTCGGAAAGTATCCTTTTTCAAGCAGTCAAACAAGCCTTGAATTTAATCACACATGAATAGCATTATATAATTGGAAACAGGAAATTGATACCATCAATACAATTACAATGTATCACTTCGAAGTGGATACAAATAAAAGATACAGTGACCCCCTGTGGTATATCTGGGGAAAAAAACACACCTATTATAAAAACACATATAGATCGTAATCCCTGTTCAAACCTGATGGGGCTAAGCTTTTTAATCTATCAATCCACCAGACTTCCCTCCTTTTGAGGGCACATCTGGAGTCTCCTCCCTTAAAGGGGTCCAATTTGATCTGCTCTAGAATAGTGAATTTAATTTGGTCTGCTGAATGACCTTCTTCCACATAATGTCGCGGTACAGGTAAAGTTAGCTGCCGAGTTTGGATGGAGGACCTATGCTGTGTGAGCCTCATTTTCATCTTTTGCATGGTCTCCCCTACATAGAGGAGGCCACATGGGCAAACCAAAACATAAACCACATATTGTGATTCACTTGTGTAATGTCAATGTATTTTAAAGACTTCCCCTGTTCTGGTCTGAATTCATTACCCCTCAATACCATTTTACAACAGATGCCCCCCATACAAGGGAACATCCCCTTGTTTCCACTCCTGAGCCACGATCCCCCTTCTTTATTAGGGGTCCTAATTGTGTTGGACGAGACCATAGATTTAATGGTTTTACCCCTCCTATACGAAATAAGAGGTGGTTGAGAAAATTCAACAATATTAATTAGGGTGTCCTGTACTAGAGGCCAATGTTTCCGTATAATCCCTGCGACCTGATGGCCATAAGGGTCATAGGAGGTCACGAAGGGCATCCTCCTTTCTTTGTCACCCCTAGTAGGTGTGACTCCTTTATAGATATCAATTTTCAATCGAGCATCCCTCATTACTGGCCTGTGGTATCCCCTTTTCTCAAATCTCCTACACATGGAGTCAAAGCCCCTTTCTCTCTCCTCATGCTTACTCGTTATTCTATCCACCCATTTCAATTGACTGTACGGTATTGACCGTTTGACATGGTCTGGATGTTGGCTAGTATACATTTATAGTTGATTCCTATCCGTTGGTTTTTGGTATATCTGTGTATGTAAATATTGTCCTTCTCGTGTCACCAATATATCAAGAAAATTTATGGATGTATCATCACAAGTCATATCAAACTTAATATTTGGGTGAGCCCCATTAAGCTTCGAGTGGAACCGCGATAGGGACTCGCGTGGAACCGCCAGAGGACGAACACGTCATCTATGTATCTCCACCAGGCCACACAGTGGTCCTGGTAGAGATCACTTTGATAGACATGCACGTCCTCAAACCAAACCATAAAGATATTGGCATAGGCGGGAGCCACATTAGAACCCATCGCGGTCCCACGCAACTGCAAATAGAACTCACCCATAAACGCAAAATAATTCTGAGTGAGTATAATTTCTAACACACTCAAAATTAAATTTCTCTGAGCCGGAAGGAGACTTCCCGACTTTTCAAATAGCCAACGGACCGCTCTCATCCCATCATCATGTGGAATGCCCGTGTAAAGACTGGCCACATCCAATGTGGCCAGTATGAATGAATCTTCTGGGTTAATCTGAACCTCAGATAATTTCCTCAGAAATTCATTGCTATCCCTCACATACGAGGGAGTTCCCTGAACCAGTGGCCCCAGTGCTTTATCCACCAATGTAGCCAATGGGCAAAAGACCGAATCCACCCCCGATACAATGGGGCAACACGGTGGCCTAGCCGGGTCCTTATGTATTTTTGGCAGAGTGTACAGCACTGGGGTCCTGGGAAATGGGACACACAGTTTCTCCTTATCATCAATGTTCAACACACCTTTTTCAACATATATCTGAAGACAATCATTAATGGATTTTTTGATACGTGACAATGGATCAAAGGATAACTTACAGTAAACATTGGAATCAGCAAGCTGCTGTTTGAACCCCCGCCACATAATAGCTGGTGTCAAGAATGACAATGGCACCTCCCGAATGACTATCCTGCTATCATTGGCCAGATCACTCAGAGCTTCCCTCTCCCTGTTGGAGATATTAACAAAATTATTTTTTAGATCTGCAATATTCATTTTATTAGTTTCATTCAAAACTTGTTGTATAAAGGTCTCAATCGGAGCCGAGGAAGTAGGTGGGAGAAAAGTGCTCTTCTTAGTAATACCAAAGTCACTAACCCATAATGAGTCACCAGTTTGTTCAATTTGGGACTTGATACAATCAGGTTTAGTAGCAAAGAAAGCCTTAAGTCTCATAGAACGAAATATTTTATATATATATATATATATATATATATATATATATATATATATAAAACTCGCTTATCACAGGGGTATCTGTTGTATTCAATTAGATCAACTGGACTTGAAATGTAGTTCTTGAAGACGTTTCGCTAGTCATCGACTGGCTTTCTCAATTCAGAATGACTTGTACAAGAATCTGTGGCAATTATGTACCCTGGAAAATCCCAATTAGCATATCACAGCCAGGTGTTAAGGGTGTGATTAGATAGTGGCTAAGAGGTGTTATAGGAACCCAGAGTAGGTGTTAAAACAGCATTGTACATGGCAGACAGTTGGTGTCGAACCCCCCACCTCTATTTAGGCTTGGTTTCTTTATTTTCACATAAATGGCCTCCTTAACACCTCTCTTGAACCAGTACGTTCCTTCGCCAGTATGTAACATTACAATCAAAGGTATGTCCTTTATCCTTAAGATGCAGATACACGGCTGAGTCCTGACCCGAGGAATTGGCTCTTCTGTGCTGGGCCATACGTTGATGCAGGTTGCTGTTTGGTCTCCCCCACATACAAATCAGAGCATTCTTCACTGCACTGCAACTGCATATATGATGTCGCTTTTCTTGTGTTTAGGTATTGGGTCTTTCGGATGTACCAATTGCTGCCCAGTGTGTTGTTCGGTTTAAAGCAGACAGGGATACGTGTTTTTTGAAAATTCTTCTTAATTTCTCGGAGACCCCTGACATATGGGATGACCATGTTCTTCCTCCTGTCTTGCTTTCCCCTTCACTGTTGATATTTGTGTTCTTTTCTTTCCTTCTATTTCTTTTGACAAAGGCCCAGTCTGGATATCCACAAGTTTTAAGGGCTCCTCTGAGATGTTAATTTCTTTAGCCTTCGCCTCTGTGCTAGTGGGGATGTTCTCGGCTCTGTGTTGCAGGGTTCTGATGACACCCAGCTTGTGATCTAAAGGGTGGTGGGAGTCAAACATCAAATACTGATCTGTGTGTGTTGGTTTTCTGTAAACCTCTACTTCCAGTTTACCATTTTCCTTAACTTCTACCAAGCAGTCCAAGAAAGCCAGTTTGTTGTTTTGTACCTCTTCCCTTGTGAATTTAATGTTTTGGTCTACCGCATTAATGTGTTCTGTGAAAGCTTGTACTTCCTTCTGGTGGATTTTAACCCAGGTGTCATCACCAGTTGGTTCGACACCAACTGTCTGCCATGTACAATGCTGTTTTAACACCTTTGGCCTTTAAGTCCTCTGAAATTTTCTATAGTTGAACAATGCACACAGAGATATATGTACAGCCCATTAATATTTTTGACTATCTAGGTCTCCCGCAGCAACTACACATCATTTGTGTTTTCTGTAACTAGCTAGACAGAGACCTGCTCCAAAACCCACTTAATTTATTAAACAATTAAATAACAATGGGCCAGTACAAAATTGTTTAATGCAAATTGGTGACATGTACAAAGACTCGTACACATCTAAAATTTTGCGCCCGGCGAATGATCCCTGAGTGCGCACACGTGGTGATTGTCCGTTTTGCCCGATAATTGCACGTTCCTAGGCCCCATGCAAATTCATATATCGCACACTGGCATACATTATAAACAAAGGGGTTTTAGTAACATTACTTGATCACTGAATGAAAAACCTTCCAACCACGTCAAGGTAACCCCAGTCTGGAAGGTCCTAACTTTTTTTTAATTCAATTATGATTAGCAAACTTGTATTTCTCATACTTGCGCACTCACTCACCCTCCACACTTTGAACTGCCCTGGTGCCGCCTTGAATTGGAACATATATTGAAAGTAAGGAGGCGCACTCGGGGTCTTCTGAAGATAAAAAAAATCTATATTTATTCAAAATACCTAAAAAATGCCAGTTTTTAACGCGTTTCAGACATATTGTGGCCGTCTCAGGAACAGGGTCACAGGTACGTAACATCCAATAAAAGCACTACTTCACCACACCCCTTTCCCTCCACTAATCACAAAATCAAAGGACTGTTTTCAGAGGCCTTCTTGCATACAGATTAGCGGACTACAAGTAGTTATCCTAGCAACCATTTACCTTCGTGGGAGATCATTTAGCTATACTGACACCCCAATAAGAATCCCGTTCGTACACAATTTTCACTGCATTAATCACTGATAAAATCCCTAAGGGCTAATTCACTTATGTCCTGCTTCATTTTTTAAAGGGCCGATGGGGCTATACTTCTGCTCACTTGAGTGCTGTTTTCACTAACCTAGGTGACATTGGATCAGGTGTGACAGACCTATACAGGCTACATAAGTTTCATAACCAGCTACATTAGTTCTATAGCTAGTATAGTTACTCGTCATGGGTAACCACTCAAGTCTTTGCATGTAAACTTTTGTTATCCCTTTAACTGTTTAAATAAAGCACGAGAATAACAGTACCAGAGTACTCGTTAAGCCCCCTTGGGGACAAAGGTATCCAGCTTCGGATCCATTTGGCCTCTTCATCAGGAGGGATCGCTTCTGATCTCTCCCTCTGTCACTTTTGGGCACATGGTCGATGGCCACCATTTAAGGTCGGCACTCCGTGTTTAGCCTCACTGCAGTGTCTGGCCACTGATTGTCCCCCTAAACCTGGGCGGTCCATCAGGTTCCGATGGTTGGCCACCTTTGCAGACCAAGTAGTGGTCTTGCCCACGTAATAAAGCCTACATGGCATACGATGAAATAGATGCAAATGTGGATTGGCATGACAAACCTGTACTTAATTTCATACCTTTGTCCTGTATGTGGGTGATTAAAGTCACTTACTACCCAACATGGACCACATGTTTGGCACCCACTACATCCTGATGACGGCCAACCATGGTGGCCAAAACGCGTTGATAGCGTGATTACGTTTGAATAAAACTGTTATGAAGACCCAGGAGTGCTCCGACTACTGCTTACATATAAAACTTATCAGGGGTATTCAATAAAAGTTTTTATGATTAAAATGGTGCTAATTTTGCACCAACCAATCAGATGTAACCTTTCAAATGTAAATAAGATCTGATTGGTTGGGAAAAAATTGTACCATTTTAAACAATAAGAACATTTACTGAATGACCCTGTATATCCCTTATATAAATAAATTTATAATTTCATGAGGAATACATGGGTTTTTCGGAGTACTATGTTGGTGGGGGTGGGTAAAGTAATATACATAGGGACAGTGTTTATGTGTTGTTTAAGCACTAAACAAATAGTTATATCAATATAACAAATATGTAGTAATGACAATAAAGTATATAGGAATGAAAATAAGGCAAAATATATAAATAAAAGTACTTAGTCAGTTCTAACGGCATCTTCAAAATGGACTGTTAAAGGGAAAGTTCAGTGCAAATACATGGTACTTTTCAGAAAAAAGAGCAGTATTTTTTTTCCCAATGACCTTAACCTGCCCATTCAGCATTGCTCCGTGCCCACTTCTCTGAGACAATGAAGTGAGTTTGTTAATCGTTTATTATAAGCAATAGACCCCATAGAAGCCATGAACCTGTTCCTGAACTGATAAAATGTTAAAAGATTGAACATGAAAGGATAGTCTGGGTTTTTATGGGACCTCAGATTTACTAATAGTGATCCCTTCCAACACATTTACAATAGTAGGATCCCTCACACATTGACCATAGTGATCCTCTCTAACACATTGACAATAGTGATCCTCTCTAACACATTTACCAATAGTGAAGTGATCCTCTCTAACACATTGACCAATAGTGATCCCTCTCTAACAAATTACCAATAGTAAGTGATCCCTCTAACACATTGACCAATAGTGATCCCTCTCTAACACATTTACCAATAGTAAGTGATCCCTCTCTAACCATTGACAATAGGATCCTTAACACATTTCCATATCTGTTGTATTCAATTAGATCAACGGACTTGAAATGTAGTTCTTGAAGACGTTTCGCTAGTCATCCGACTGGCTTTCTCAATTCAGAATGACTTGTACAAGAATCTGTGGCAATTATGTACCCTGGAAAATCCCAATTAGCATTCACAGCCAGGTGTTAAGGGTGTGATTAGATAGTGGCTAAGAGGTGTTATAGGAACGCCCAGAGTAAGGTGTTAAAACAGCATTGTACATGGCAGTTGGTGTCGAACCCCCCCACCTCTATTTAGGCTTGGTTTCTTTATTTTCACATAAATGGCCTCCTTAACACCTCTCTTGAACCAGTCACGTTCCTTCGCCAGTATGTTAACATTACAATCTTCAAAGGTATGTCCTTATCCTTAAGATGCAGATACACGGCTGAGTCCTCGAGGAATTGGCTCTTCTGTGCTGGGCCATATGTTGATGCAGTTGCTGTTTGGTCTCCCCCACATACAATCAGAGCATTCTTCACTGCACTGCACTGCATATATGATGTCGTTTTCTTGTGTTTTGGTATTGGGTCTTTCGGATGTACCAATTGCTGCCTCAGTGTGTTGTTCGGTTTAAAGCAGACAGGGATACGTGTTGAAAATTCTTCTTAATTTCTCGGAGACCCCTGCTACATATGGGATGACCGTGTTCTTCCTCCTGTCTTGCTTTTCCCCTTCACTGTTGGTATTCGTGTTTTTCTTTCCTTCACTTCTTTTTTCATTTTTCATTCCCAGTTTACCTAAAGAATGGATTTATCCTTTATATAACTCTTATACAGATGTAATTGAAAAAAAAATGGCTTAGAGCAATTTTTAATAACTGATAACTGCTTATTTCAGTATTACAGTAAATCTAGTATACCTACCTGGCTTTACCACTAAGCAAAAGGCTAAAGACTTGCAAGCGAGCACCTTTATCCCAACCATTAACAGTGGCTGCCAATTCAGACTGTTCTAGCCAATCAGTCCACTCCCTAGTTACCCCATCAAATGGATCAGATTTAAAAATAGGTTTGGCAATTGGGCCGGTAGAGCTGCTGAGTCTAATTTCATCTGCAGGTACCAGCACAGGAGGATTTAAATCCTACTATCAGTAGCAGCCATCATAGCTTAATACAGAGAACAAATATACAAAGAAAACAGGGAGAATAAATGGTATTTACCAGCACCGCTGCCACCAATTTGTACCAGATCACTGCTTTATGGAAGGATTATGGGTAGCATGGCACACAGTGGGTTACTGTGGTGGTCTGGCACAAAGTAGACAGTGCACATAAACAGGTTCCCTGCATAATATAATGTATATATATATCTAATGCAGACAGGTCGGCAGCACACTCAAAAGACAATAAGGATGCACAGCTGCAGATAAAGATTCCAAAATAAAAATGTGTATGCAGCAGCATCAACAGATAACTCCAGCTTGGTAAGATGCAATAAAAGACTTTATTAGCTTGTCAGACATAGTGCAACGTTCGAAAGTATCCTTTTTCAAGCAGTCAAACAAGCCTGAATTTAATCACACATGAATAGCATTATATAATTGGAAACAGGAAATTGATACCATCAATACAATTACAATGTATCACTTCGAAGTGGATACAAATAAAAGATACAGTGACCCCCTGTGGTATATCTGGGGAAAAAACACACCTATTATAAAAACACATATAGATCGTAATCCCTGTTCAAACCTGATGGGGCTAAGCTTTTTAATCTATCAATCCACCAGACTTCCCTCCTTTTGAGGGCACATCTGGAGTCTCCTCCTTAAAGGGGTCCAATTTGATCTGCTCTAGAATAGTGAATTTAATTTGGTCTGCTGAATGACCTTCTTCCACATAATGTCGCGGTACAGGTAAAGTTAGCTGCCGAGTGGATGGAGGACCTATGCTGTGTGAGCCTCATTTTCATCTTTTGCATGGTCTCCCCTACATAGAGGGCCACATGGGCAAACCAAAACATAAAACCACATATTGTGATCACTTGTGTAATGTCAATGTATTTTAAAGAACTTCCCTGTTCTGGTCTGAATTCATTACCCCTCAATACCATTTTACAACAGATGCCCCCCATACAAGGGAACATCCCCTTGTTTCCACTCCTGAGCCACGATCCCCCTTCTTATTAGGGGTCCTAATTGTGTTGGACGAGACCATAGATTTAATGGTTTTAACCCTCCTATACGAAATAAGAGTGGTTGAGAAAATTCAACAATATTAATTAGGGTGTCCTGTACTAGAGGCCCATGTTTCCGTATAACCTGCGACCTGATGGCCATAAGGGTCATAGGAGGTCACGAAGGGCATCCTCCTTTCTTTGTCACCCCTAGTAGGTGTGACTCCTTTATAGATATCAATTTTCATCGAGCATCCCTCATTACTGGCCTGTGGTATCCCCTTTTCTCAAATCTCCTACACATGGAGTCAAAGCCCCTTTCTCTCTCCTCATGCTTACTCGTTATTCTATCCACCCATTTCAATTGACTGTAGGTATTGACCGTTTGACATGGTCTGGATGTTGGCTAGTATACATTTATAGTTGATTCCTATCGTTGGTTTTTGGTATATCTGTGTATGTAAATATTGTCCTTCTCGTGTCACCAATATATCAAGAAAATTTATGGATGTATATCACAAGTCATATCAAATAATATTTGGGTGAGCCCCATTAAGCTTCGAGTGGAACCGCGATAGGGACTCGCGTGGAACCGCCAGAGGACGAACAGTCATCTATGATCTCCACCAGGCCACACAGTGGTCCTGGTAGAGATCACTTTGATAGACATGCACGTCCTCAAACCAAACCATAAAGATTTGGCATAGGCGGGAGCCACATTAGAACCCATCGCGGTCCCACGCAACTGCAAATAGAACTCACCCATAAACGCAAAATAATTCTGAGTGAGTATAATTTCTAACACACTCAAAATTAAATTTCTCTGAGCCGGAAGGAGACTTCCCGACTTTTCAATAGCCAACGGACCGCTCTCATCCCATCATCATGTGGAATGCCCGTGTAAAGAAGGCCACATCCAATGTGGGCCAGTATGAATGAATCTTCTGGGTTAATCTGAACCTCAGATAATTTCCTCAGAAATTCATTGCTATCCCTCACATACGAGGGATTCCCTGAACCAGTGGCCCCAGTGCTTTATCCACCAATGTAGCCAATGGGCAAAAGACCGAATCCACCCGATACAATGGGGCAACACGGTGGCCTAGCCGGGTCCTTATGTATTTTTGGCAGAGTGTACAGCACTGGGGTCCTGGAAATGGGACACACAGTTTCTCCTTATCATCAATGTTCAAAACACCTTTTTCAACATATATCTGAAGACAATCATTAATGGATTTTTTGATACGTGACATGGATCAAAGGATAACTACAGTAAACATTGGAATCAGCAAGCTGCTGTTTGAACCCCCGCCACATAATAGCTGGTGTCAAGAATGACAATGGCACCCCCGAATGACTATCCTGCTATCATTGGCCAGATCACTCAGAGCTTCCCTCTCCCTGTTGGAGATATTAACAAAATTATTTTTTAGATCTGCAATATATTTTATTAGTTTCATTCAAAACTTGTTGTATAAAGGTCTCAATCGGAGCCGAGGAAGTAGGTGGGAGAAAAGTGCTCTTCTTAGTAATACCAAAGTCACTAACCCATAATGAGTCACCAGTTTGTTCCATTTGGACTTGATACAATCAGGTTTAGTAGCAAAGAAAGCCTTAAGTCATAGAACGAAATATTTTATATATATATATATATATATAATATATATATATATTATATATAAAACTCGCTTATCACAGGGGTATCTGTTGTATTCAATTAGATCAACTGGACTTGAAATGTAGTTCTTGAAGACGTTTCGCTAGTCATCGACTGGCTTTCTCAATTCAGAATGACTTGTACAAGAATCTGTGGCAATTATGTACCCTGGAAAATCCCAATTAGCATATCACAGCCAGGTGTTAAGGGTGTGATTGATAGTGGCTAAGAGGTGTTATAGGAACCCAGAGTAGGTGTTAAAACAGCATTGTACATGGCAGACAGTTGGTGTCGAACCCCCCACCTCTATTTAGGCTTGGTTTCTTTATTTTCACATAAATGGCCTCCTTAACACCTCTCTTGAACCAGTCACGTCCTTCGCCAGTATTAACATTACAATCAAAGGTATGTCCTTTATCCTTAAGATGCAGATACACGGCTGAGTCCTGACCCGAGGAATTGGCTCTTCTGTGCTGGGCCATACGTTGATGCAGGTTGCTGTTTGGTCTCCCCCACATACAAATCAGAGCATTCTTCACTGCACTGCACTGCATATATGATGTCGCTTTTCTTGTGTTTAGGTATTGGGTCTTTCGGATGTACCAATTGCTGCCCAGTGTGTTGTTCGGTTTAAAGCAGACAGGGATACGTGTTTTTTGAAAATTCTTCTTAATTTCTCGGAGACCCCTGACATATGGGATGACCATGTTCTTCCTCCTGTCTTGCTTTCCCCTTCACTGTTGATATTTGTGTTCTTTTCTTTCCTTCTATTTCTTTTGACAAAGGCCCAGTCTGGATATCCACAAGTTTTAAGGGTCCTCTGAGATGTTAATTTCTTTAGCCTCGCCTCTGTGCTAGTGGGGATGTTCTCGGCCTGTGTTGCAGGGTTCTGATGACACCCAGCTTGTGATCTAAAGAGTGGGGGGGAGTCAAACATCAAATACTGATCTGTGTGTGTTGGTTTTCTGTAAACCTCTACTTCCAGTTTACCATTTTCCTTAACTCTACCAAGCAGTCCAAGAAAGCCAGTTTGTTGTTTTGTACCTCTTCCCTTGTGAATTTAATGTTTTGGTCTACCGCATTAATGTGTTCTGTGAAAGCTTGTACTTCTTCTGGTGGATTTTAACCCAGGTGTCATCACCAGTTGGTTCGACACCAACTGTCTGCATGTACAATGCTGTTTTAACACCTTACTCTGGGCGTTCCTATAACACCTCTTAGCCACTATCCAACAACCCTTACACCTGGCTGTGATATTCTAATTGGGATTTTCCAGGGTACATAAAGCCACAGATTCTTGTACAAGTCATTCTGAATTGAGAAAGCCAGTCGGATGACTAGCGAAACGTCTTCAAGAACTAAGAACTACATTTCAAGTCCAGTTGATCTAATTGAATACAACAGATATACCATGACCTGGATGAATGAGAACCTTCACAAGCTTATCACAGGGGGAAATTATATTCATCCAAGGACAGATAAAACCTATAGGATTATACATGTAATACGGATCACTGTGTATATTGAAATGCCCTTGTTCACTCACATATATAAATAAAACCACAGGCCCCATTATGAAAAGGCTGCAACAAATCAAGTGACATTAAACTTGCATACAAAAGAAAAAACACAACAAATGAACTTATATAGCCAAACATCAAGTTCACTTAGAAGGATGGTAATTGATCACATCCCCATACCCAAGAGAGGGGGGGAGGGCGATCGTAATAATATATTTCTAAAAAAGCTTTCTGGATACATACATTAGACACCTTCCAATCCATGGGTTTAATCACTAATCTAGGATTGAAATGCTTCTTGTAATTTTATGCCAATAACAGGGTCGTTTATGTGGTTTACCAATACTGTCTTAAAAATTTGTATTATTTCTTAGTCTTTTAATGGACGATACTTACAGGATAGGGAATTGAACGTCTTTGATATGTATATGCAAAACATTTATTATCTATTTTTACCACTTGATATTTCACATTTTATAGGCATTGCTTCTCATATTGCACATGCACTTTGTTATGTATATTGGCCTCTTTATGCATTTTATAATGGTTCACACTTGTTAATAATGTATGTAATTTAATGGTTTGTTGAATATGCTCACCATTATATGGCAATAATAGCCTCTAATGCTCCACTCTATATAAACCTTGACTGCACTCCATCACTTTATCATGTCTAAAGAAGGTGTCACATGACACCGAAACGTCACGTGTGAATAAACACATTTTGATGTTATAAGTCTGGCCTGCGCTATCAGTGTTGACCTACCTGTAGTACCCAAATATAGGTACCTAGAAGAGGTGGATTGAGACTCTGGGGAGACACCTTATTGGACGCATCATGCTACATACCTTCTATGCTATCCCAGTGACTGTAAATTCATTACAAACCCCACAGTTTATGCTTTGGCTGAACTAAAATATATATATATGCCTGCACTGGTCATTTGTTATACAGTACATTGCATTTTTTGCTTGTGAATGGAAATAATATTTATCTCTTTATTTGCACAATAAAGAACAGAACAGAACCCACAGAACTAAATACTTTCTCTGTTATACCACTGTCCAAAAAATCATTCTGCTGGCCGCAGGAAATTAAACTGGAATAAAAGCTACTGATTTCCCAGATGAAAGAAATGGATGACATCATGTCTCTCTGTGCATCAAATAAATAGACACAGCTGAGCTCACTTCTTTGGTTGGCATAAAACAGCCTTTAACCCCTTGGCTTAAATTCAGATGCCATTCTTGTGAACGTATTTGAATTTGAAGGCCCTGCAATCTCATCTACATTTTCAAGAATGAAAAAAGAATTCACAATATAAAAAAAGATGTTTTTTTTTATTTAAAATTTTTATAAATTTAGTTAAAAACAACAACAAATCATTGAAATTAGAGATGTCCAAGTCTTCACCATGAAGTCAGTTTTGAAGTGGTTTGCCATAATGCAAACTTGGTATGCTTTTTAATTTCTGGACAAAGTGTACTCAGCCATGCCCCTAGCTAGTCACCCAGCTCTAAAACATGCTTTTCACGGAAATAGAGAACCAAGGGAATTTCAAGAGTATATCCAAGCATACCTGAAATCAACTAGGAGTGGTTTTACAGGAGAACGATAGTGCATATAAAGTTATAAATACCGTAAATAAAATGAAAATTACCTGGGGCAGGGAAGTAGGATTGGAACCTTTTGCCCCGCATCTTCATTTCTATGATATCTTTAATACAGGAAGGCCCAGGACACTAACCTGGCTGATGAAAATTGGATCTGCTGTAGCTCCTTAACAAAACAATATTGGGAGTTAGGAATAATTGATCTCACCTTTTTGCCACAGGTACTTTTCATTTTTAAAAATTACATTTTTGCAGTGTAGTTGTCCTTAACTGACTACCTTTTGTAGTTTAATGTACACTTAGAAAAGTATCTCCAGGCTGGGTTACCTGCTCAACCTGGCAGGCTAACTTAACACTGGCTGTTGAACTGGGGGGCCGTCTTAAGATTGGCTAGGGTACTGGAGGGCCGACTCAACAATGGCTGCTGAACTGGATGGGCTGACCTAAAAATGGATGCTGAACTGGAGGGCTGACCTAACAGTGGCTGCAGAACTATAGGGCTGACCTAACAGTGTCTGTTGAACTGGAGGGCCATTGCTAAGTCTTGCCCTCCAGTTCAGCAGCCACTGTTAGGTCAGCCCTCAAGTTCACTAGAAAAATAACTGCCCATTTCAAAGACTGGTCAATATATAGGATGCCCACACAGACTGGTAAATATATAAGATGTCCACACAGACTGGTAAACATTTACAAAGCCCACATAAATTGTTACACATATAAGATGCCCATATAGACTGGTAAATATATGATATCCACATAGACTTGTGTATAAAATGCCCCTATAAACTGGCAAATATATAGATGCCCACATAGACATTTTGTAAGGAAGGAGCTGACAGGGTTAGAGACATTGCAGAACTGCCCCTCTTCTTTAAATAAATAGATGAATAATTAAAATTTTATGTGGGGTGCAGGCCATATTAGGACCTAGTCTTTCAGCCATGGGATAAAAAAAATTATTCTCCCATGCTAAGTGAGGTAAGTGCAAAACAAATGCTAAATAACAATATTGTTAATTTACACAGTGGTCTTTATTATACATTAACATACACAGTTTGGTAAAAATTCTTAATGTTTTAATTTCATTGGCTAACGTGCTCGATGACAAATAAATATATCTAATCTAATGCATAGCAGTCATTATTTAAAGGGCATGTCTACCCCCAAAACTATAATCCCCCCACTACTGGCCCCATCATGTAGTGTAGTTTAATCCTTACCTCACATCCCAGCTCCATAAGGTTCTCCTGTAGTCCCTCCCCATAGTCCCAAAAACTGCCCACCAGGAGGATAGCAAAGTCCATATAGGACTCTGCCTCCTACCTGGCCTCCGGAAGAAGTTAGGCATGCGTACTGCAGCCGTTCTCCCCCTCCCTCCCCTTCCCGATTAGGATTACCTCCAACTAGTGTAAATCCCTTTTATCCAAAGATTCCCCGTGTCCCCCCAGCCCCAACCGCTATGTTAATATTAATAGAAAATGCCCGAAACATTACTTACCTTCCCTCTTGCCTCCGCCGCACTGAACTCCCGGCAGACGCGTCCGTGATTGGCTGCCGCTCAGCCAATCACAGATGCGACTGCCGGTCCCGCCCCTCTGCTTGCATTTACTCGCAAGCAGAGGGCCTGGCAGCGCGACAGAGGCAAGAGGGGAGGTAAGTAAAGTTTGGGGCATTTTCTAATAATATTAACATAGCGGTTGGGGCTGGGGGGACAGGGGGAATCTTTGGAGGAAATATTTTTTTAAGGGTGGACATACCCTTTAACATTTTATGATTTCTTTTAAATAAAAATGGCATATTAAAAATAAACCAACAGTACATGTCAAATAATAAAAGCACAAATTACATCCTAAATAAAGACCCTGATATACCGTATATACTCGAATATAAGTCGAGATTTTCAGGCTTTAAAATTAGCCTGAAAACCTAACCTCGGCTTATGCTCAGGTTGTCCTAATTTAGAAACAAATTCTGCAATTGTGAACAGTAACCAGTAGGTGGCGCTGTGTTACAAAAATACTTCACCTGCATAGAAAGATACAGGAGCTCATCTGCCTTTACACTCCTTCCTGCTTCCTCTAAGTCAGGCTGCAGGACTCACGCTGCACTGTCACTGCTTAACTGGATGCTGTAAATCTGATGGGTCTTCTCAGTTTGGGGTAAAAAATGGCTGCTAGTTCAGTGCAAGTGACAGCTTGAAACTACAACTCTCAGGTGACACTTTTAACTATTGGGGTCAGAGTGCCCTTTACTATCAGGGGGTCAGGAGAATTGTAAATGATGGTAAGCTTAATTAAAAGTTTATTGAACCTTGCCACTCCACATGTTTAGAAACTACAATTACCAGCAACTAAAGCATGCTGGGATTTGTAGTGTCCAAACATCTGGAGTTCTGAGGAATTGGGGTTACTGGTACTGGATTTGGCTATTACTGTATGGGACTACTGTATGGGAATTCTGTTGTCCATTTAAAGGGCAACTAAAGTCTTCTTGTTTGTTCTAATGTTTTGGTCAGATCAGTAGTAAGTAATTTTGCCACAGGAGAGCTCCCACCGCCACCCTTTTGTGGAAATCAGAGAATAGTGGGGCTTGTATTTTAATAAACCTGTAACAAAGAGTCGGAATCAGGGCAGCCCTGCTACCATTAATTAAGAATGTCTTCCAATGGTGATATGATCCGGTAACTAACTAAATATAAATCCTCGAAGAGCAGGTTATAGAACAAAATATACTGACAAATGCAAAATTGCTGTTTATCCTGTGCTTTGCAGTGAAATCATTTTTACATGCCTCCAGAGCTTTGAATATCCAGGAAAACAAGTAATGCGGATAGCACTTTACAGAAAGTGGATGATTGGAGAATGTTTTTACATAACATATTAAAATGGAAGTTCAGTGCAAATACATGTACTTTTTAGACAAAAGAGCAGTATTTTTTCATCCCAATGACCTTAACCTGCCCATTTAGCATTTTCTCTGTGTATAAATAAATGCAACTGAAATACTGACTTCCTGTTTGCAGGACCCCAAGTAGAGACCGTTATGGTCTTGCCCTTGACCAAGTGCCTGGGTTAATTCAGTTGCTCAGTAGAGATCTGAGCATCTTTGACCAATCCAACAGCCAATCAGTAGAAATTACTGTTAGGAACATTCCAAGGAAGTGGTGCATCCTGGGAAGAAGAAGGACCGTTAGAACCTGAAATGTCAGCTCACTAATGTCAACAGCAGGGAACAGCAAGTGGTATGAAATCAACTGATTTTTCAAAATGGGAGAGAATATGTAGAATAACTAAGAAGGCATTACACAAACTAACAATTTAACAAATATTGATAATTTCCACTGAATTGTCCCTTTAATTCATTACCTGCTTCCATTTCAGTATCAGTAAACTAATATTTGTATCATATCAAAATGTCTCCAAAATATTGCAAGAATTTTTTTTTCTCTTTTCTTTTGAAAGCCCAGGGAAACGTTCTTTCGAGCCCATTAGCCAAAATGCAGGTGGTCGGGACCATTTGTTCTTCTCAACCCCAATGGGTAGAAGCAGTGCTCTATGGGCCACCAGGAAGCTTCCATTGAATGTAAAGAGCCAAAGGACAGGAAAGAAGCATGAGACAAACAAAACTGTAAACAGTATTTTCAGTCAAATTAAGTATCACAGTGAATAAATTATACACCAAGTAAAGGTAAGTAAGGGGTAGATCAATATGGTAAAATATCGTCTTTATTGGAAATCCATATATATATATCCCCATCAGGGTATTTGCTTAACGCGTTTCATGGTGGTCCCACTTTTTTAGAAGTTAGGGGCCATATTTATAAAGCTGCGGTATCGTTTTTTAGCGATACCGCGACTTTAACGATCGGTATTGTTAATTTAAGATCGGTTTAATGATCGTAAATTAACAATACTGATTGTAAATCTGCGATAACGCAATCGAGATTTACGATCCCCATAGAATACCATTGTGGTAGTTTACTACCGCATGGTATTCTACGATTGAACGTTTGTTAATTAACGGTCGTAAATTTACGATTGGGATCATATATTTACGACCGCGATCGTAAATTAACCCGCAGTATTGCTAAAAAGCGATACCGTGGCTTTATAAATATGGTCCCTGCCCACCCAGTATTTTGAGTCCAGAGCAAGTCCTTGTTGGCCTTATCCTAAAACTGGCACTGTCTAAAATAAAATTTATAGTCGGATTGCTTTGCTTTTTTGGTTGATTTTGTTGCATCTAATTTGTGCAACACTACTGAAGATATAGATGGTATACCAGTATTTTCCCAGTTGCACTCTCCAACAGCAAAGGAATGTTGTAAATTATAGTTGCAGGACAGTAATTCAGGGTTCTGGATTGCAACCTAACCTGTTAAACAGGTTATCAGGGAGATTCACCCAGAGCCACCCATGCTCTGGGCAAATCTCTCAGAAAGGATCTACCAGAGGATGCGCGGCTCTGGGTGAATCTCACCCTCATGCAAGTATTTAACGCCAGCTATCAGAAACCTCTGGTAAATAGGCTTGCAATGGCTGCACAAGTGACTCTTGTATTTCTTGCACAGCCGCTACATCCTAGGGGAAAAATTTGTAAAGAGAGTGTTGGGCCCCTGAGCACTTCCCGGTAGATTCCTCTGTATATGTTGGCTTTTGTACTTCTGTATGTCCACCCCCTTAACTAAAATTGAGACTTTAGCTAGGTACCCCCCCAAACCTAGAACTTGCAATTTTTAAATTAATGTTTGAGTCTTCTAAATATACTTTCCAGCGCTCTTTCCCTCAGTTGGCTTCTGCTGCTGCTCTGTGCCTTTTTTGTGTACAGCAGCAGCAGAAGGCACAGGACCCACAGCAGTGTAATGTCTCAGACAATCACTGACGTCACTGCTGGTCTGGTCCCTTCTGCTGCTGCTGCCCTGCACATAAAACCATAGTATGTGCACATTTAATATCAGAAGCATCGGCACTTAAAACAATAGGAATGCAGCAACATTTTTTTTCATAAATGGTTCTATCTGTTGTATTCATTTAGATCAACTGGACTTGAAGTTTAGTTCTTGAAGACATTTTGATAGCCATCCGACTGGCTTTCTCAATTCAGAATGACTTGTACAAGAATCTGTTGGCAATATAAGTACCCTGGAAAGTCCCAATTAGCATATGGCAGCCAGGTGTTAGGGACCTTCTGCATTCAATGAGGCTAAGGGATGTTATCGAAACTGCCCAGGGTAAGGTGTCAAAACAGCATTGTATATAGCAGACAGTTGGTGATAAATGACCTCATTGACACCTCTTTTGAACCAATCGTGTTCCTTTGCCAAGATGTTGACATTACAATCTTCAAAGGTATGTCCTTTATCCCTAAGATGCAGGTACTTGGCTGAGTCCTGACCCAAGGAATTGTCTCTTCTGTGCTGGGCCATTCGTTAGTGCAGTTGCTGTTTGGTTCTTCCCCACATACAAATCAGAGCATTCTTCACTGCAATGCACTGCATATATGATGTCGCTTTTCTTGTGTTTTGTTTCTGGGTCTATTGGATGTACCAATTGCTGCCTCAGTGTGTTGTTTGGGATATGGTGTTTTCTGAAAATTCTTAATTTCTCGGAGACCCATGCTACATATGGGATGACCATATTCTTTCTCCTTTCTTCCTTTTCCCCTTCACTGTTGGTATACCTGTTCTTTTCTTTTCTTCTACTTCTTTTGACAAAGGCCCAGTCTGGATATCCACAAGTTTTAAAGGGCTCCTCTGAGATGTTTAATTTCTTTAGACTTCACCTCTGCGCTAGTGGGAATGTTCTCTGCTCTGTGTTGCAGGGTTCTGATGACACCCAGCTTATAGAACTTATCCCTGTATTTAAAATAGGTGGTATCCAGGTATAAGTCCAGTATTGAACACACCTGTTCTGGGTTAAGATCTTTTCTTCTGGTAAGGCTGCCGTCTTGGTCTAGCTGTTTTCTCACCATGTCAACATCCTCCTTGGTGGGTATACAGGTAAACAGAGATGTCACATCATAGGACACCATAGTTTCATTTGAACCAAGTACTACATCTTTAATCTTGTTAGTGAAATCCTGGGAGTCCTGGATGTGATGCAAACCAAGCCTGAATAGAGGTGGGGGGTTCGACACCTACTGTCTGCTATGTACAATGCTGTTTTGACACCTTACACTGGGTAGTTTCGATAACACCTTTTAGCCTCAATGCATCCACACCTTGCATTTAGAAGGTCCCTAACACCTGGCTGTCATATGCTAATTGGCACTTTCAAGGGTACTTATATTGCCAACAGATTCTTGTACAAGTCATTCTGAACAGAGAAAGCCAGTCGGATGGCTAGCAAAAGGTCCAGTTGATCTAATTGAATACAACAGATATACCATGACCTGGATGAATGAGAACCTTCACAAGCATGGATGGTTCTGTTTTGACAGATGTTCTGCAAATTCCTCTGCAAACCTTGCCAGTGTGTGAAACCAATAACATGCCACTGGGTGAATTTACTACACATTTTCTGTTCTGAATCCTGTTATAAGGATGACTAAAAGTGTCAGGCTGCTGACTGTGTAATCAATGCAACACCTTTATTTAAACCGTGAACGCAAATAATTATTTATAGCAAAGCTAAAATATGGTAATTAAATTAGGTTATAATAATCTGTGATTTTCTAAGTAAGTAATGTATTTTGGAAACTGGGGGGGGATGTAAAGACTGTTAAAGCAGCAAATCTTTTAATGGTTTATAGTTTCCAAACAAAATATCAGTTGTTTCCCTAAGCAATTACTAACCAAAATATTCACTAAAGCGTTTTAGTAGAGAAAACTCTGCAGTTAGGGCACAGCCACACTGCAACGCAAATGCAATCGCACACGGAATCGCATGCAATTTCACGTGCAATTTTGTTGCATTTGCGCATGCGGTAAGTATTGGAAAACACATGCAATTGAGATTTTTCGGTGCGTTGCAGCGATTCCAATGATTTGAAAAAAACGCAAGCGCAAAAGGAGAAAAATCGCAGCAGTGTGGCCTAGCCCTTACTGCAGAACCAGATTTCCCATTAAGCACACTAGGCATGTTCCTAGGGGGGAGGCTGTGGTGGCAGGGATGGCTGTTAATCTCTCTTTTAATCCTCCACAATTGGCATTTCTATTTGCAGCACATTAGGTTTTTAAAAGCATCTGACATCCTTGGCTTTATAGCTAAAGGGGAATAAAGTCTCCAATAGACAGAACACATTTATAAACAAACAACAGGCTGTGTCTCACCTCTCCCTTTGCTGTGGCTGCTGGGTGGTTTATGAAATAAACCCGTGGGTGCTTGGGGTCAGCTACCATAATCCATATTTGCCAGGTGACGCCCAGCTAAGTCACACAGTGCCTTCACATGCTCTGTAGTGCTTAACAGTTTAAAACAAGGAAGCCGCAGCCTTGCTTTATAGAAGCCAACCACACAGAGATTCTCCATGACACATAGGGATTTCAATGCAGTTTTTGTGTAAACATATTTAAATGTTCATGTCACTAACAATCAATGCTCCTTTGCTTTTCAAAGAAAAAAAAGAAAAGTGCACAACACAACACTGAAGTAAAGGCATAGTCTTAATAACAGTGAATAGCCAAAGTGGGTTGGAGGTTAACCGGATATGTAGAAATTAACACCACAAAAAAAGGAATCCAGGCACAGTCCAAAGTACAAAATGTGCAAAATCACTTTATTTAATTAGTCAAAAGTTCAAGAATTCATAGTATATCACAAAGGTTAAAAACAACTAAAAATACACACAATTCTGCGATGACCCCTACAGTTCAATACTGTAATAGAATAATATAGTGTAATATAAATAGCAGTAATTAACCCTTACTTAAAGAGCATGTCCATCCCCAAAACTAAAATTTAACCCCATTCTGACCCCAGTGTGTAGTGTTAAAAAAATCCTTACCATACATCTCTGCTCCAAATGGTTCTCCTGCAGTGCTTATCCAAAGTCCAGGAAAGTGAAAAGTAGGAGCTGTCTTCCTGTGAAAAGGTTTCTGCCTCTTGTCTGTGACATGCGAGATGTGGAAATACTTACCTTTGGGATATGACCAATGGATGTATTGTGCTTTATTGGTATGTACCTCTGGATTTATTAATATACTCAACAAAATGTTGAATGGATAATATTTGGTGTACAGTAGTGGAGATCTCCAGCCAATATAGCAATGAGAAAAGTGTAATATAATAAGAAAATAAATTTAAGGATTATCTGGAAGTGGAAATTATACCTATGGAACCAATTGTTAAAAATAATAGCCCTTTCTTCAGCATGCCCACTTTCAACACATCAGGGAGCCAATTATCTCACAGTCTTTACTTCCATTGTGAAAACTGCAACATGTGAATGTTACTCAAAGGATCATCTTGGAACCCGTGTAATCTATAACATAAGTTTGATTATTGTGGTTAATATTTATTATAATCGATTAAAGTCGATAATCTAGACTTCGCTAGGTCTATTTCCATGTATTCCGAGTGTAAACTTACTTAATAGCCCTTGTTCTAGCGCCGGCCTTCTGCTGCATTTACCGATCATCCAAGCAGCTCAGTGATTGGCTGAGTCTCAGACTCATACCCTTTAAATAATTTTAGAGCATCTCCCACATTACTGTAAATAGTAGTAGGGAAAAACTAGGGAAAAATCTAAAAATCTACTGCAGCAGCAATGGTTTAAAGTGTCCTCAGATCCTTTCCCTGTTTTTAAATGCTTTTGGTTAAAGGTATGTAACAACAGTTTATTGTCATTGTAATTTTTGGAAAGTGGTTTGATAAGCCATAGTAATTTGATATTTTTTTATCAAGGGATATAGACAGATATTTAGAGCACACACGAGAAATGCAAACAGATAACTGAAATCAATGAGCCATGAATTATGCATTTTGTAAGCCACTTCTAATGTGGAGTTCCCAAATCTATGAACTGGGGCTATTATAATACAAAAACGGTCAAGTGTTTAAATGAAGGTCAAAGTAACACAAAAAAAGATTTTCCCTTTATAGCACCAATGCACGTCTACATGTGATATTAGAGATGACATGATATTAATTGTTAATTGCAATTCCTTTCCTTCTGGAGCTCTGCATGTTTCCATGGCAATAGGGTCATACGCGAGCAGTTATCCGACCAAAACTTCATTAACATTTTATGCCACACTGCTAATGTTGAAACATTTTTAAAGAGGATGCAGATCCTGTTTTAATAGAAGATAGATGTTTTCTGTCTGATATCAGCAATATCAGAAGGGAATACTAATCAAAAAGAGTTTACAGCAAAAGAAAAAAGACCTTTACTTTGATTATGCAGATTTTTTACCAGGAAAAAACAGAATGTACTGTAGCCATTTTAACCAGGTAACTCATTGCAACCATGTGTCTGAACCTGTTAAAGGGTAACTTTAGTCCAAAAATTACTTTAAGGAAAATAACAGGAATTGCTTTCCTGGGTATTTTTTGCAATTTACATTTTTCTTTATTTTATTCATATAGCTTTGAAAATGTTTAAATTTTTATGTGGGATATGGAAGCAACATCACCATATCCTCGGGACCTCCTGCTTCTTGCCTTGAAACCATGTGACAGTAGCAATATTTTATGTTTCTAAAGTGCCTGGTACTGTGGTAATGCATTCTCTGCCCCTGCACCCCCCCCCCGATGTGCCCCTCACCCAATGGGCCCCCCAGGGTCCTTATTCCCTGTGTCTCCTCCTCGCAGAGGAGACTAGCCCAGGCTAGTTTTCCTGACTTTTCTAAACTCTGGGCAAATAGCAAAAATATCCCTTTTCTCCAGTTATAGCTTAGGATCAGTAAAACAAGAAGGATGTTGATTTGCAAACCTCATCTGTAATTTGACTTATATGAACCAATGTATGTATATATATCTGCCACAAAGTTTGATAGAGGCTTGAGTCTTGAAACTGGTGGGGCTGCTGAGCATTACAGTCCATTAAAGGTTCTGCTTTTTTTGGAGGTATTTGTTATCACCCAACTAATGGACCCCCATATATAAAGTCTGCGTTCAGGGGTGGAGTTAAAGGCACCAGGCTATTTTGTGTCTATAAGCCTGAGATTTAAAGCAGGCCCTGAAAGGAACTTAAACATTCATTTCTGATTTGCCTTCATTTTGATGGGAGGGATGTATTCTACATCATTGCATATTTTATTAGAACTTGATCAGTCCCAGGGCCGGAATACCAACATGCTAGAACGGTCAGAATGCATCCATGTGGTAACCCAACCTATGCTCTGTTATAGGCAAAACAGCTAGTTGACATAAACACACAATGTTTTGGGGGCTAAATTTCTTTCCTCTAATGACACAAACATTTATGAAAGCTGCATTTCATCTTGGATAAACGGAGAGCAATGACCTGTACTCAAATTATATTAGGCACACACTGTAGTGTGTTACGGAATATTATTTGCGTAAAAGCATGTGTTGTATAGCGGGCAGTGCTCCATGACTCACCATGCTATTAAATTTGTAATGATGATTCAATTCCACTCTCCTAACATGTAATCTTATAAAACGTCATTTTCCGAGCCATATGATGCTTTTACAACCATTGCGTGAATCATCACAGTTACAGACCTGGCTTTAATAAAATATCTGTCTTATTGAATATGATTGGGAGGATTGATAGTGGCCGTGCAGCCTGAATATCAGATCAGATCTGAGTCTTTTCAATAACTTCCTATTTAGCATTGAGGTGAAACTTTAAAATATATCTAGCTGAAAACAATACAACAACAATGCAAAAATGCTCTTTTTGAATTTGAATTAATTTTAGACAGATCAAACATCTCTCTGACTACATTGCACTATAGACGAAAACCTGCAGCTAACATCCAAGTTGATTCACTGTTGCTTTCAGTTATTCATACATGTATTCCATCTCAGGGGCCCGGGCCCCTGACACACACCCTCCCAGGTAACCAAAGCCCACAATCAGCTGATTGCACATACGCAGGATCAGCTGTTTAAAACACCAGAACCGATCTTCCGGTTCAGTTCAGGTCTTTCAAACAGCTGTTCACGTGCATGTTTACTTCATATGTGCGTGAAGCTTTGCTGCACAGATTGTGAACAGACTCATCAGTCCAGAAAATGTATGGCCTTATTTATTACACAGATTTTGTGTGTCTTTGAAATTGTGTTCCTGTCCACTTTTGAAACGCATACAATAACCATCTTTTAGTCATTGCATTGCTTGCATTGCTTGTCCAAAATCCAGGAAACTGTAGAGTAGGAACGGTCTTCCTGTGAAAAAGGTTTCCACCTACTCCCTGTCCTCTGAGAGGACAGTGGCATTGAGAGGACAACTGTACTCACAGCTCTTCATTCCCACGGCACTCTCCATTGACGGCAACCACGTCTGTAATTGGCTGCCTCTCATCCAATCACAGATGCGGATGCTGGTCCGCCCCCTGCTTACAATTTCCCGGGAAGAACTCTGCGAGAGCGAGGGGATGTAAGTAGAGTTCAGAATCTTTTTTTTTACAATTCTGACAATGCAGTTGGGGGGGGCAGGGGAGCCCTACATTAAATTAAAAGTTTTTGTTTAGGGTGGAGATACCCTTTAAAGGCAAAGGTGTCAACCCTAATACAAATACATTGCACAAAGAATAAGATACCAAAATAGCAGCAACAACAACAAAAAAAGCATGCAAATAGAATGAGATGCACAGCTACAGGCATTTTTATGTATTGCAGATACCAACAGACACCAATACAGGTTAATGGGACTGTAGTTAAATTTCCCTTTAAAGTATTGGTATAGCAATAATAATCATTTATCCAGGGTTCTAATATCACTTGAAATGTATCCAGCTTTACCTGCAAGGTAATTAATCTGGTACTTTATCTGAGGTTTCACAGGTAACTTTGTATGCATTCTTTGAATTGAATAGAGATGTTTGAAAAGCAGAGAGTTCTGTTTTCAGATTGTCCATATAAGCAAAACTTAAGGCTCGTACACACGTGTGATTGCTGGTCCCGACCCGACACGATGTGTACGAACAAATGTTTCGGCTGATAATCGGTCCGTGTGTAGGCACTTTATGGGTCGAAACGTTCATTCGTTTGGAGATCCGCCAAGTTGGTCGTTTAACGATCCCCGAACGAAAGACCGTTTCGGCCAATAAAGCGCCTACACACGGGCCGATTATCCTACAAAACCTTTTTTTGTACACATTGTGCTTCGCGGGTCAGGACCTACGATCGCAAGTGTGTACGAGCCTTCCTTTCACTTCCTATCCTTTCACTTTCAAGCTATTTTCGAGGTTCTGCAATGAATATTCAAGGGTTCACAAATTCAAATTTGAGGGTTTTTGCTAAACAAAAAGCAATGTGTGGGTTGGCTAAAAAGCGGGGATAGGGGTTAGTCTGTGAATCTGTATAATTAAAATGGGGA
Organism: Hymenochirus boettgeri; assembly: GCA_019447015.1. NCBI lineage: Eukaryota > Metazoa > Chordata > Amphibia > Anura > Pipidae > Hymenochirus > Hymenochirus boettgeri. The sequence continues at coordinate 23,149 of JAACNH010000869.1, read as the reverse complement.
AGTGGATTCACAAATCTGTAAGAACCATGGAGAAGTCTCTGAGGCCAGGAAAGTCTTTTATGAGGGGGGTGGATTATAACAGACAATGCACCCCCTACTGTAAATTAAAGGGATATTACAAGTCACTGTGACCTTTATAAAAGCATTTGTGCTGCAGCCTCATGCTTTTGTATGGTCACATGACTTCTAACATCCTTATATACACAACAGTGCTCGCTCCCAATATGCCTTTTCCTCTTTAATCTTCACCTGATTCACTGGGCTACATAGCCTCCAGCTGCAAATGCATGCCAATACCTCTCCCTGCTTCTTCCTCTAATGCGCATTTCACCTGTCTGTATTTTTCCACAGGCTTCATCAGAGTCTCAGGACTGTTTATTATCCAATGTTAAATTGGGTAGTGTGGGTTGTTCACTTATTTGGTCAATATAGTGTCATGTATAACAACTCCATTGGTCACTACTGTATGCTCCCACCATCTCTAACACAACTACATATGCATAGAGAGCAGATGCCCCTATTTGGGATTTTTCTGAATGCAGGGACAAAATACAGAGTTCTGCATTTAGGGCTGAAATCCCATCCTAAGAACGACCCTGGAAGCCCACTCTCTGCCCCAAAATGCCCCTAACCATGCCTCTCCTTCTCTACCCTGCCCACTTCCCACCTCCTTGGGCACCGGATGAATCTGGCAACCCTAATAAAGAGGTAGGCATGTCATGGCTCAAGAGTTTTTTGACATCTAACTGCTCAGGTCATAGGGCAGAATGGGAAGGAGGTTGGAGATAGTACTTCTACCTCCTCTTTTAGGGGATTTAAGACACTGTAGTTGCCCTTTAATGTCCTTAGTACATTATCCCTTATATTTTCTATTTATTTATTTTTCTTTTATATTGCACCATAAAATGTCATCTCTGTGCTCCCTTCCCTCAGTTTCATTATAAATGTGAGATGTTGGGGTGGGTAGAATGGCAACTGGGTTTGGATTTAAAATTACTGTGCATCAACACCAACATTTGAAGAGGTGTAATGGAGTGCAATGTTTTTATTAAAATGTGAAAACCACAGATGGAATGATAACATGGCTGCATAGAGCATATGCTTTCTGTGTTCTTTTGGTGTTTTTTTTTTTTTTTAACAAATAATGCTTTATAGACCATTAGATTGTTTCCATAGAAACACTACACTGACTAGCCAATATTTCTGTTTTTATTATAATTGGTCAGGACTGCCATCTGGTGGATTTATTGTGGAAAAATACCTAACTAGAAAATACATTTACCACCTCTGGCACCAAGCCACAGACAAACACACACATAACATTAAAGAGCCAGCAGCAGGTTAACTGCAACACATATAGTGTTTATTAGTTCACAGCGCCATGCTTCTGAACCAGTGCTTCTTTATCAAGTATAAGTACAAATGTGAAGACCAATGTGTAAAGGATACCACGCCTCCTCAAAAATAATTTCCTCTTTTTGGGGAAGGAAATAGACTATAAAGGGGTTGGATTGGTGGGAGGAGATCGACATCCGCCCCTCCAACCTCAGGTGCCCCTAGGCGTATACCTACTGTGCCTAATGGTACATCCGTCCCTGGGTGTGGTAGTTACTGACTGCTGCAATCTAGAAGAAAGCATGCATTTTTGTGAGATGCCCCTAATTCTGTGGCCGAGAAAGGTAAGCATTATGAGACCAGGGACCGTGGCCAGTGGACTGAAAATATCTATCTGCAGGCCAGTAAGTCCTGAACAAAGGCATGGCATTGATCACACAATTAAAGAGGAACTGTGGTCCAAAAATGACTTTAGGCAAATTGATAGGAATTGATAGGAATTTCCGTTGTTTACTTTACATAGTTTTGAAGATATTTACATTTTTGTGTGTGATATGGCAGTAGCATCACCAGGTCCCCTGCACTTCCTGCTTCCTGCTCTAAAACCTGTCAGTCAATCTGCCCTGTGTCTTCTCCCCTTTGCAGCCCCCCCGGCCCCTCCCAGTCATGGACCCCATGGTCCCTCCAGTTGCAGGCCCCCCTTGGCCATGGGTGCCTAAGCCGGTGCTGTGGGCCACTCTGACACCCCCTACCCCCCACCCTTCCTGAAAACTCTGTGGAAACAGCCTTTTCAGGCAGAGTGAGAACTCTGCCTGAAAAGGCTGTTTTCACATTGTGAGAGGGAAGGGCTGTAGATTCACTTACCTTCTCTGCAGCTGCAGGTCCTTCACACAGCAGAGAGGAGGAGGGACTTCCTGCCTCCCTCACACACTGAGGGAGTCTGAGGCTGTGCTCGCCGGCAGCACTGTGCAGGAGAAGCCTTAGGAATGTCACATATCAGCCTCCCACCCATTATCTTTCTGGTCAGTCATTTCTTTATATCTTGGGCTGTGGAGCACGTAGAGAGGTGGTTGATGGCTCATTTTAAAGGTAGGAAACTGGTGATTCATTTTTTTTGGAGACCACAGTTCCCCTTTAAAGGGAATCTATACCAAAAAACAGGTTATTTTAAATTGATCATAACTGGAAACTATAATTCTTCCCAACCACCACTGTATCATTTTTTTTGTTGATCTGCCCCCTATTTCTTTAGATATCCAATCTAAAACTTCTTATATTTCAGCTGTCAATCAAGTTTCTTGCTGTTTTTCTTCTGTGAGTAGTTTTACTGTAGCTGGAATGGTCACAGAGTTTTGACAGTTGGAATGCTGTATGCTGTGTGCAGGCTTGACAGTTGGTTTGTGGGAAAAATGTCAGGTCAGATGGAAGTGGGAGTGGTTAAAGAGGGAGGGGGATACTGCTCCTAAACAAAATGTGTGCTGGATTGAAGGCATGCAGCAACACATGCAAATCAGAGTAAGTGCTACTTACATGTATTCAATTATAGATTAAGATGAGGCAAAGTATTTTTTTCAGTATAGTGTCCCTTTAAAATGATTAAATACCTTGGTTGTGTTGATTTTTATTCCCTTCCCACATAAGTGCATTCTTTAAATCAGGGTTGTTCCTGGGCTTTTTGGCACCTGAAACAACTTTGAATGGTGCCTATAAGGCCTAGACAGGGAGTGGCGTGCAAGTGGGTGTGGCTTCATTGGGAAAGTGGATATGGCCATGGTTTGTGGAAGTGGGTGTGAACGCCCCTTGCCTGTATTTTTCCCTCTCCAGACTGGTACCAGTATACTTACCTTTCTTTGCATTTGCGTTGTATCAGTTGACCTGTATAATATGTATGATACGTGATTATATTCTAGAATACATATGAGGGGAATTTACAATGTTTTTATATGGTTTTATTTGTACTTATAAGACAGTCTTGCAGTCTGAACTTATGATTGTTAAAATTAACGATCGGTTTAACGATTGTTAAACTGATCGTAAAGGGCGCGGTATCACTAAAAAGCTTTTTAGTGATATACCGACTATACCGCGCCTTTATGAATATGGCCCCATGTGTTCAGCCCCAGCCATGAGGATGTGTATTTAGTCCCACCCAATGCCAGTGTGGGGATAGGGTCATTGGAATTCTGTTCCCTGTACAATATTCTTTCTATTACTAATTACAACTACAACTTAAGATGGGCATACACAATCCAATATTCCTCCGATCGGAATTGGAAATGATCCGAAATGATCGAAAATCTGATTTGAAGAAATTATCTTCCGGCAATTTCAACTTGAAAACTAAGGAAGGTATGGTTCTGGTAGATGGTATCAATGGAAAGTTTTCCATATTGCCTGATCAGTTTTTTTTCAATAGACCGATCGATAATGCTGATCAGTCTATCAAAAACCAAGAAAAGTGTCATTGATATTCCGGTCGATTTGTTCGAATCGATCAGAATATCGATGCTGTGTATGCCTACCTTTAGTCCATTCTGTTCTATTGCAGGAAAGAGGATTTTTCTTTTAACTGCCGTCTTTCTAGGTGACCACAGGGGGGTGCCATGAGCAAATGTTTCATTTTGCTTCATGTTAAGGATGCCCCTGCTTTAAATAGTCCCTGTACAAAGGCATGGCATAGACCACACAATGAACAATGATTGATTATACAATATTACAATGATAAGTGTTACAGTGCTCTTTGTTGGATTTTCTGTGATGTTTTGGTATAAAACATAAAATATATACAATTCGAAATACTTATTTTATGTTTGCAAATTTTTGTTGAAATGTTTTGTTGATGATGTATATTGGCAGTTTGTATTGAATTTTATGTATTGTATTTAACAACCACCCCTTTTCATTATAAAATGAACTCTTGAAGGATGTTAGACATATATTTGAATACTAGAAATATAACTAGAGTTTCTTTATTTGCAGGGGAACCTGAAGAAGAAAAATGGAAAAAAACAACCAGAGAACGGGTTTGAATAAAACACATTTTTTCCAATTGCCACCATATAACGGTAATAAACTAACAGGTAGATGTAATAAAATTTCTTATTGTTAAAAATGGTGCTAATTTTGCCCCAACCAGTCAGATGTTAGCTTTTAGATGTTGAAAAAGATCTGATTGGTTGGGGCAAAATTAGCACAATTTTCAACAATCGGAACTTTTATTGCATCTCCCTAAAGAACTTTTATTGAAACTCCCCTTACATCTTTTATTCTATTTCCCTGTAAATCTTTCTAAACTGACAATGGGGTTTCTATCAATTACAGAGAAGTTTCAGAGAAGGTTAATCTATCATTTTTAAAATGTATTGTCTTCTGATTTAGGGCTAGGTCACACTTGCACGCTTCTCACACACGATCGCCTTTTGCAAGCCGTTAGAGAAATATGTGGCGATATATCACAATGTGGATTCTTTTCATTATTGGAGCGCATGCGAATACCATTTTTTTTGCGAATTGCACGAGTTACGATTTTGGAATAATGCGCAAATGGGTGAAAATGTGTGCCAATGTGCGTTACCGTATGATATATTGTGGCCTCAGGTTTAAGAGCTAAGGAAATCCTTCTGAAGCATTTAACTGAATGTACGATCAGGTAATTATTCAATCGCTGAATGCTTTTTTATACCACATGTAATGAAATATATATCCGGAATGGCCGTTCATCATGTGCATGAACACGCTCGGGGATCGCTGCTAACATCGTACGTATGTACGAAGCTTTATACTTTGGCCATTTAGTCATCAGTTGCTAAAGTGTGTTTTAGGTTTTTCAGCTTGGTGGGGTTTTTTTTTGCATAGCTAAAAATCTTTCCCTAAATTATTTTTGATTTTGATTTTTTTTAATGCAAATGAGCTTTGTGCCATCATCCAATTAAAAAAACAAAAATATCCCAAACAAACCACACAGACCTTGTAAATAAGCTGGGTACACCCAAGGCAAAATATCTGACAAATATCTAGGAGTCTGAATGGATATTAGCAGCTGTTTAAATTCATGGCAGTTTTGGTGACACTACTAAGTATAGCCAAGACTTACGGTGGGTACACACTGTAACAATTTGTCAAAGATGACAGACAGAATCAGCAAGATTCTGTCTGTCATATTTGACAGATGGGAGATATGGGCGAACACACAGTCATGATCGTACTCCCTATATAAAGTATAGGGAGGAACGTGTTTAAACCAAAACCAAGACACCCCAACATGTCTTCAACTATGAGTTTTTTTTCTTGTTTTCTTTTTTTAACTAAAATTAAAAATTAGAGACAAATTCAAAGGGGATTTTACACAAAAATTGTGAACACCCAAACACATAGCATAGAAGTTAGGTTATTGTTGTTGGTTTTAAATTTTGTTACAGAGACATGGCCACCAACTAACTCCAAATGGAAAGTATGTGTGGGCTATGTAAATGTATTTCTCCCCCCCCCCCTAAAAGCAAAATTGATATCAGACCTCACTGATAGACATATGTAAGTAATATGCAAATTATGCACCAGCTCTCTGAGTAGGACCATGTAAATCAGGGAAGTGTTTCTGGTGGGACAGCTTATTGCAAACACCAGATTGCTGTGTGAAGAAAGGTCCTACCCACATGGTGATATGTTTGATATTTGTATATTGCAGGTATGTTAGTTTATTGCTGGTAACTTATATGATTGTACAGATAATGTACTCTATTATCATAAATGACATGATATTTAGAAAGTGCTTGTTTAATAGTTTATTATAAAATACTGTTTAGTTAGATATATAGACAGACAGACAGCTTATTGCAAACACCAGATTGCTGTGTGAAGAAAGGTCCTACCCACATGGTGATATGTTTGATATTTGCAGGTGTCTGAATTAAAATACTAAAAAACCCACAACCGCACCAGTGTTAACTCATCTGTTGTGCAACATATGCCTAAGGGACATATTTATAAATCATTAAAATCACAGATTTTATATCGCTGCACTTGCCACAAATTGTCATGGTTAGTCATATTATTAAAGCAGAAAGTTTTTGCTGCGAAAAGTATCATTACCGCGATGTGCAGCAATCATGTTTTCTCTTTTGCACCTTGACGAAACAAGAAATTAAATGGTGACGTGGGTGGTGGTGTGTGCGTGTCTCTGCGGGGTGCTAGGAGTTGCTGGGAAGGGGGGCATGTACCGCTAGTGGCACGCTGCCTAGGGCTCCCCATCTCCACAGGCAACTCCACACCCCACCAGGGGCACTGACAAGTGCCTTTTGGGGCTTAAGGACCTTTTTATATAGGATTCCTGAAGGACCAAATCCTATTGTGATTGCTTAAAATTTCAATCCTTGCAATCATATGATTGCAACATTATTTATTATTTTTAAAATATAATTGGTTAATGTGTGATTGTATGATTGGAACATGTGGCATGTGGTGAATTGGGGAGACTATTGGGTGGGGCTGGGAGTGATCTGGTGGTTTTGATTCACGTTGGTGCCAATGACAAAGACAGAGAAGGAGGAGAGGTCCTTAAAAATGATTTCCAAGAGCTGGCTAGGCTAGGCTAGGGAGACAGCAAAAGCTTAGAAGTAGTAATGCATGGCTAAAAGGTTGGTATAAGGAGGAAGGGCTTGGGTTTTAAGAGAACTGGTTAGACTTTTCTGTCGGCTGCAGGCTCTTTAGTAGTGATGGGTTGCATTTCACTGATGGTGGTGCAGCTGTTTCAGGGGAGAAAATTTTAAACTAGGTTTGGGGGAAGGGTAATATCACTGAAATATTTAGTCCAGGGGGTAAGCAGGGTGTAGGGTGGAGCTAGCATAGAAGATAGGGGGCATGTGTATTAAAGAGTGAAAATAAATTACAGGATCATAATCTAAAATGTATGTTTGCAAATGCAGAAGCTTGGTTGACAAAATGGGAGAATTGGAGATAAAAACATTGACTTAAAAGTATGATGTAATGGGTATAGCAGAAACATGGTTGAACAATTCTCACGACTAGGCTGTAAATTTAGAAGGATACTCCTTGTTTAGGAAGGATAGAGAAAATAGGAAAGGGGGAGGAGTATGTGTTTATGGTAAAACAAGAGTTGAAGCCAAATTTAGAGATAACTGATGATATGAATGTTAAAGGAGAGGAAATATGGTGAAATTCGGCAATGGGAAGAGAGGTAATGTCATTGTTGGTGTCTGCTACAAGCTGCCAAATGCTTGCAGGGAGGAAGTGGGGCAGCTGCATATGCAGATGACAAGGGCTGCAAGTTTGGAGAGTGTTCTGATTATGGGGGATTTTAATTACCCTGACATTGATTGGTGAAGTGGAACTGCCAACACAGAAAGGGGTGATGGGTTCCTGAATTTACAGAAAGGTGGTTGAAGTTCCTACTAGAAAAGGAGCTCTGTTGAATCTGGTAATATCGAACATTGTGGAGTGTATTATAGGTATAAAGGCAACTGGAGACTTAGGGAATAGTGACCATGAAATAGTGTCATTTAGCATACATGATCAAAAGGAAAAGTGCACTGGGTTAACACACTTTTAATTTCAGGAAAGCAAATTTTCCCAAGTTAAAAGTAGCTCTTCAGCATGTCAACTGGGAAGTGGACTGTTTTTAAGGGGATTTTAAGACCTTTAACATCCAAATTTATATCCCTGGGAAATAAATCTACAAACAATACGTCCGCACCCATGTGGCTTAATTCTGACGTAAAAATGGAAATGAAGAAAAAAGCATTTAAAACCTTTAAGTCAGAGGGAACAGAAAGGGCCTTTGGGAATTATAAAAACTGTAACAAAGAGAAAGGTATCAGAAAGGTACTTACAGAGCTTCGTTCCCCAGACATTCTGATTCGTTCTTGTGCTTGCAGGAAATTGCAAGCAGAGGGCTGGACCAGCAGCTGCGTTCTTGATTGGCTGAGAGCTGGATGAATTTCTGAAAACAAGGAATGTTGTAGGTCACTGGTATTGATACATGTGGGCATACTTGTAAACAATCCCTATTTTCGTCATTTCGCTATTGCAGGACATCCCAATGACAAAGAGCAATATTAACGCCGTATTTATAAAAACGCTCATTTTCACAAAAAAGCATCACTGTGGCAATGTGTGACAGTAATCTTCACCTTTGCTAAAAATAAGCAATACTGAATTGGTCCTATTAATAAAATAGAGAAAATTCGCCTGGGTGAGTTTTACACTATATATCATATTTTTTGCTGAAAAAACACTATCAGGGTTATTCAATAAACGTTCTTATCGTTTAAAATGGTGATAATTTTGCCCCAACCAATCAGATGTTAGCTTTCAAATGTTACATAATTTCTGATTGGTTGGGGCAAAATTAGCAACATTTAAAATGATAAAAACTTTTATTGAATCTCCCTGTATATGTGTTAGGCCTTTTTAATAACTTTATAAGAAAAGTTGAAATTTTAAAAAATTATGGTGAAGTCTGGTAACAAAAAAACTAAAATAATGCCCCTTTATAAATAGACCCCCATTTGACTTTATTGGTAAATAAAGAAAATTGGAACCTTAAATAAAAGCGATCTTAAAAAGGTGGGGGGGGGGAACTTTAAAAAGTGAAATCTCAGATCGTGTAAATACTGGAAAATAGTCTAACACCCCCCCAGGTACTTCAGTATTAAGAAAAACTCCACAATGTACTGACAAGACATTCTGATTCGTTCTTGTGCTTGCAGGAAATTGCAAGCAGAGGGCTGGACCAGCAGCTGCGTTCTTGATTGGCTGAGAGCTGGATGAATTTCTGAAAACAAGGAATGTTGTAGGTCACTGGTATTGATACATGTGGGCATACTTGTAAACAATCCCTATTTTCGTCATTTCGCTATTGCAGGACATCCCAATGACAAAGAGCAATATTAACGCCGTATTTATAAAAACGCTCATTTTCACAAAAAAGCATCACTGTGGCAATGTGTAACAGTAATCTTCACCTTTGCTAAAAATAAGCAATACTGAATTGGTCCTATTAATAAAATAGAGAAAATTCGCCTGGGTGAGTTTTACACTATATATCATATTTTTTGCTGAAAAAACACTATCAGGGTTATTCAATAAACGTTCTTATCGTTTAAAATGGTGATAATTTTGCCCCAACCAATCAGATGTTAGCTTTCAAATGTTACATAATTTCTGATTGGTTGGGGCAAAATTAGCAACATTTAAAATGATAAAAACTTTTATTGAATCTCCCTGTATATGTGTTAGGCCTTTTTAATAACTTTATAAGAAAAGTTGAAATTTTAAAAAATTATGGTGAAGTCTGGTAACAAAAAAACTAAAATAATGCCCCTTTATAAATATGTCCCTTAAACCCCCATTTGACTTTATTGGTAAATAAAGAAAATTGGAACCTTAAATAAAAGCGATCTTAAAAAGGTGGGGGGGGGGAACTTTAAAAAGTGAAATCTCAGATCGTGTAAATACTGGAAAATAGTCTAACACCCCCCCGGGTACTTCAGTATTGAGAAACACTCCACAATGTACTGACACCTTCCATGGACCCATTGGCGGCTAAATAAATGGCCACTTATGCGTTTTTCGCCACCCCGACCTTGGCGAATTTGAATGGCAGTACTATGCTTGAGGGGTTACCACAGCGATGTATGGCAAAAGGCAAAAAAGTAGCAGTAATGATTTTTCGCCACTGGTTATCATTGCTTTATAAATTGGGAAAAGTCCAAATTTGGGGAAAAGCAGCAATAACCGAGGCAAAAAATTTAACAAACCTTTATAAATATGCCCCATAAAGTAGAGTTGATCCACGGATATTTTCGATTCTGGAAGGAATTTTTTTCCCCTTCATAATTCTGGTGGGGTTTTTTTTGCCTCTGGATCAACAGTTAGGTAGGAAGTATTGCAGATCGGGTTGAAGTGGATGGACGTATGTCTTGATTATACTAACAATTGAAATATTAAAGCAATAGTAATTGGATTTGTTCCTTCAGCAATCCTATAATAAAAGTTGAGATGGGATCTGGGACATGGAACCCCTCAGTTCTGAAATTCAAATGTTCCTTCCGAAACCGTATGGATCATTTTTGGGGACTTCGGGGGGCGCATTTTCGATTTTTATCCAACGTTCAAGCTATTTTCTTTGAAAAAATAACCTCGAACGTTTGATAATACTCGAAAATATGGTCGGAAACTCAAAAATAGTTTGAAAAGACATAGAAAATTGTATTTTTGAGGATAATCGAACATTCGCGGCAATTTTTGAGAAATTTAAAAAAATAGCTGGAACGTTCGATAAAAACCGAAAAATTGCTCAGAAGTCCAGAATTTAAGTTCTCGGCCATCTCTAATTAAGAGGTGCTAACCTGTGCAGACCTCAGATGTTATCAGAGTAATGAAAGAAGGCTTCGGGATCAAGATGACGGTGATCAGTGACATTGAAGGTGACAACGCTGTCACTGACGGCCGCTGTGACTTTGCCAAGCGTCGGCAACATCGGAGAAAAGAAGATGCCAGAGACCTTTTTAGGACCAGGGTTGGTCACGGTTTTGAGCCTCAGAGCTCTTCTGACAGCCAACGGGGGTCCTGTTTTTTGGCTGCCGGACACCCCCCCCCCAGGAGGAGAGTCCTGGTTTTGAGCTGCGGGACCCCTTAAGCCCCAAAAGGCACCTGTCAGTGCTCCTGATGGGGTGAGGGGGGTAAAGGGACATGCTCCCCTTCCCAGCAGCCCCTTGCACCCCACCTCGAACGCAGTGTGCACCTGTGGAGATGCATGCATCCCACCCCCTTTGGTGGAGTGGACCTGCAAGACATGCATACCTCACTCGGGGCAACCGCCCCTTACCGGTGACGACCACACGTGACACATACCCTTCCCAGCAGCACCACAGTGCTTAGTTCAGCTGTTTCCGCTACCCCAAAGTTGTCGAATTGAAATGGGTGAACACACTGCGAGCTTGCCGTTACCACCACTTTATAAATAAGATCGTATCGTAATGTCAGCAATATGTGGCAAAACAGCATTCACAACGACAATGACTTTCTGCTGCTGGATATCATACAAGCAAACTTCCAGACAAAGCTGTTTTTAGACATGTTCAATTTTAGCAGATTTCCTGAAAAACATTAAAGGGTAACTCCAGCCCCCAAATAACTTAAGCTATTTAGAAAGATTACCCCCCAAAAGCCCACTTTAGTTATAATCTTACTTTGCTCCCACACTGTGGAATTACAACTTTCATAACCTCGCTACCTCGTTGGTCTCCACTCTGCTTCCTGGTAATGACTGTCAGTCATGGCGGCAGTAATGCCATAACGGTCAATGTTTGACAGCCATTATTGATCGATCGTTTCTGAGTGTGCTTGTAACCAGCTTGCAACAGGAGGGACTTCCAGCAAGGGATTGTGGTTCTGTAAATTGTAATTCCTCAGTGTTGGAACATCAGACAAAGTAAGATTATAAGGAAGATTATAAAGAAAGTGGGCTTTTTGTGGGGTAATCTTTCTAGCTAGCGTAAATTATTATGGGGCTGGAATTACCTTTTGAGAAAAAAATCTTGCCTAAAATCATAGGACAAGTAAAAAAAAACACTAAATATCCGTATCCCACATGTCCTAAATCAAATGGTATGCCACATGCATGTTACCAATAGAGATGGGATCCGGGTGTGTCTTGACCCGGAACCCCTTGGTTCCGAAATCAAAATGTTTTATCCGAAACCGGACAGATCATTCGAATTTCGGGAGTTCGGAGCCTATTTTCTATAATTACTGAACATTCAAATATATCGAAAATAGCCTTGAACATTCGGTAATCCTTAAAAAAACTCCAAATTAGTTTCCGATGGTATTTTCGAGGATTATCGAACGTTCGAAAAAGGATATTTTACCCCTATGTCCCCTGTACAGTGCACCTATTTTTCCCTGTTCACCCTGTTATCCTTGTCCCTTTCCTGTACCTCGTGTCCCCTGGGCACCCTGTCACCCCTTAACTAATCCTGAACCCCATACCCCATGTGCAACCAGTTATCCATCCTCCCTTCCTTTACCCCATGGCCTTTGTGAACCCAATCACCATCCCCTTTTGTGTACACCATGTTTCCTGGGTACCCAGTTACTCTTTACTTTTACAATGATTGGAGAAAGAGTGACACAGGGTACAGGAAAGGGGCATGGATATCAGGGTGAACAGGGAAAACGGGGTAAATAGAAAGGGGGTGTTATTGTGTGCTGTACTGGGGTACATGGGGTTACAGAGAGTGGGATGAGGTAACTGGGTCAACTGAACAGGGAGGGTTAATGGGTGCATGGTACATAGGGGTACATATAGACTAGTGACAACCCCTTTAGACTAGAAGGTAAGTAATTATGTATCTATGTATAAAGACTATTTTTATTATTATTAATTATTACTTATTAAGCGTCAACTAATTTCACTGAACAAAGAAACAGATCATCTAAGAATAGCTAAATGTTCCTGTGTAGGGTCAATCCAGCCGTGCCCAACAATTCTTACCTAATTGCTTGCCTATTACGGTGTCAGATCATCTATGAATAAGCTACATTTTCCTGGATAGTGTCAATCCTGCATTCCCCTACAGTGTTTGCCTAATTGCTCAATAATGCCTCTATATTATACTGTCAAGATGACACCAACTTTCACTATACTATCACCAAAACGGTTCTAAACTGGCTACTTTTTTTTTTGTATGGTCAAGCCTGCCTGACTACCGTTTATACTCGAGTCAACCGCTTACCTGGGCATTCCGGCAGCCGCACGATCTTTTTCTGCACTGGCGTGCCGGCCTGACGTCACTGCCCGGCGCCAAGCCCGGCGCGCGGCTGCCGGAATGCCGATACCGTACCTGCCAGGAAGCCCTTGGATGGAGGAAGAGCCCACAGGAGAAGAGCCCACAGGAGAAGAGCCGAGTCGTCCACAGGGAGAAGAGTCGTCCACAGGGAGAAGAGTCGTCCACAGGGAGAAGAGTCCACAGGGAGAAGAGTCCACAGGAGTCCACAGGGAGAAGAGTCCACAGGGAGAAGAGCCCACAGGTACAAACTGAACTGAGGGGGAGGGGGGCATTCAAGATGTTTGGGAACTACAACTCCCAGCATGCTTTATTAGCTGGGAGTTGTAGTTTCCAAACATCTTGAATGCCAAGTTTCTACCCTCGGTTTATACTCGGGTCAATAACTTTTATTAGGATTTTTAGCTGAAATTGGGTACCTCGGTTTATACTCGGGTCGGTTTATACTCGAGTATATACGGTAAACAGCTTGGTTTGAGATCCTTATCAGTAAATGTTCAATATGGGACTGGGAGTACCATGTTGCCCCATTATTTGTTTTGTACGTGATGCAAGCTCTGTGGGAAAATTGCTAATGTGGTGTGGGGGTCAGTCTTGCCAGTTCCATCAAAGTTACATTGCCATCTGGAGTCAAGAACGATCACCCCCTCCCCCTATCTTAATACTGTTTTCCTTTGCAAGATACAAGTTCTGCGGAAATGTAACCATTATAGTGTTGGGCCAATCCTCCCAGTCTCATACCTTCCAACATTTCAAAGAAAAAAAATAAAGACATGCCCCTTGCTCTGCCCAAACCCCTGCCATGATGCCACCCCAAATCATCTCTACATCAGCCCTAAATCCGCCTAGATTATTGTTTCTAATAACAATAATAATTGTTTCTTTTGTTTCTAAAAATAAATTCATAATTAACAGATTACTAAAAGTAGATGGTGTTATTGGTTCCCCATATATTGACAGCATAATACTGCCCCATAAATATATACAGCACCATTTGCCCCTCATATGTATGACAGCAGGGTACTGGTACCCTATATTTCATACAGCAGACTTACTGGCACCCTAACCCTATACATTATGCAGCTGTTTCTGACACCCTATACTATTGGCCCTGACCGGCTGTGCTGACTACCACTCACCCCCTGCACCATACAAGAAGCTGGAACGTTTTGCAGGCTGACCAGTTTTTCCCACAAACTCCTATCTAGCTTAAAATTCTGTTTAAGCAAAGCAGCTACAAACACTCACACTCCCCACATCCTGACCTGCTTGTAATTGCAAGCAGCTGCCATCAATGCAGAACAGTGCTGGAACGATAAGCTGTAAGTAGAGATTGGAATTGTTTTTTTAATGTCAGAATATAGCGGTTAGGGGTGGGAGGCCATGGGCTTCAATATACCAAAAGGAATTCACGCTACAGGATTAGCAGCCAGGGAGAGATCGGGAGGGAGGAAGGGAGGGGGGGGAGGGCTCCACTGCACATGCCAGCAGCAACTGAGAGGACACAACAGAGGCAGAGACCTTTTGGACAGCAAGAAAGATCCTACCATTCAGTTTCCTAAAGGCACTACAAGAGAACCATAAGTAGCAGGGATATAAGGTAAAGATTTATTTTTATTGTACAGTGGGACCAGTAGTTGGGGAATTTTTTGTTTGGGGGGTGGTCATGCCCTTTAAGTTAATTCTTTTGAAAAAAATAATAACCTGATAATTGATTGATTGAATTTGATGGAATTGTGCTAAAATATTACACACCTTCTATGAAAAATTGCAACTAATAATAATAAAAAAACATCCAATGCACCAGGTATATTAATTAAATCTTTTTTCAAAATCCAGTTTTGCAATCTCTATAAAGGAAATTGAGTTGAACCTATTGGTCCAGCCCTTCACGACAATTTCTCATGTGGTCCCCTGACAAGTTAATTGCCTGGGGCCCAATTGCCATGGGGGGCTGGCCCAGGGGCCCACCCCAGTCCGTCTAGTTCACATTTCACTCATAATCCTGCTCGGCTGTGGTTTAAAAAATTATTTATTCGCTTAAGTCCATGCAGGCCCGGACAGCATTTAATTCACCTTTAAATGGGGCCCGGGTATCTAATTATGAGCTAGACTCAGTGTTGTGCTGTGCACCTCTCCTTTTGAGGCCCACAGTCTACAGTGCTGCTGCGCGTGCGTGAGACTTTTGCCTGTTGGAGAATGTGCTGGTCTGCCTGGTGGAGTAAATAAAGGCTTCTCACCTTTCCTAATCCAATTGTTATTTGGCTATTCATGCAGGTAGCACAGGGCTACTACATAAGTTATTAGTGTGTTATTAGTGTGCTGGTGGTGTGCCAAGGGGTCGGGGTGATTAGTGTGCTGGTTGTGTGCCAAGGGGTATGAGTGATTTGTGTGCTGGTGGTTTGCCAAGGAGAGAGGGGTGTTGATAGTGGCATGCCAAAGGATTTGTATGTTCAGGGGTATAACTACCAGGAGAACAACCGCATGGAGCTCCGTCTTCTTACTATGACAGGTATAGCCTCCTCCCAGAAAACCACAGTGGATGAAGCATGGGTAGGGACCCCGTCATAGTTTTGCAGGGGGCCCAGTGATTCCTAGTTATGCCATTGTGTTTGCTGCTGCCCGTGTGCCAAGGGGAGTTGTTGCTGGTGGCATGCCACAAGGGGGGTTGTTGTTGGTGGTATGCCAAAAGGGGGTTGTTGTTGGTGGTATGCCAAAAGGGGGTTGTTGCTGGTGGTGTGTCAAGGGGGGTTGTTGCTGGTGGTGTGCCAAAGGAGGTGTTGTTGCTGGTGGTGTGCCATGGGTGTGAGGGGATTTGTGTGCTTGTGGTGTGCAAAGTGGAGTGAGGAGATTTGCATGCTTGTGGTGTGCCACACTCACCCTACTGGAAGCAGGAAATTTGAACATTCACTGCAATATAATTTCTCACAGGTTGCAGCCAGAGATGTGATCCAAGGCTCATTTTTAATGAAAGACTGCTGGCCAATAGTAGGATTATTTCTGCCACTCAATGCATGCTGCTATGAGGATTATAACATAAAATAACAAGGAAAACTAAACCAAAATGTTTACACTCCAGAATCTTAAAATATCCCCTCTAATAACATCAATAAACTGTAAATTACCACTACTGTAAATTACATTAAAGTAAATGTAACTCCTTGAAAAACTGGATAAAATAACTGTGTGTATGTGCAGTGACTGGCCACACCCCTGTTCTTAGTCATATGCTCCCTTGCCTAATCTGTCTTTTAAAATGATTGGATAGAGGGTGTGCCCAATTATAACGTTCCTACAGTATCTTAGGACTGAGCATGTAAAAGAACATAATGGTCAGTGACCACACCGTGTGATTCTAGAAAGCTGGGAAATAAAACACAAACCCCATGTTAGAAAGGTACATTTCTCAACAACCCTATTAAAATGAGAGGTGGGACACAGACTACTGCTTTTAAATCAAGTGTTATCCAGATGCAGTAAGTCATTCCGACATTCCGATTTGCTAATGTGGACATCGCTAGATTAATATTATTTGGAAGAAAATTAAGTTGATCTCCTACCAGAAGTGATATTATTGGTATTGGGGATGCTACTTGTATATGTGTAGACAGGAATCTTGGATATTTTGTCTAGTCTTTTTTTAATATTATTATTTATTTACACTGTTCCAGTTTTCCACACATTCCTCATCCTACATCAGCACTAATTCACATTTCTTCACTGACTCATGCAAACCTCTAGGTCCTGTCTGCTTTTTATCTTGTCTCCACGGAAACATGACACCTATACCACCATCCTTCCATAGGCTTTCACACTGTTCCTATAGTGAAACTGTACTGCCACCATCACCTTCCCTTTTCACAGGCTGGACAGTAATCATCTGGGCTTCCATGTCTCTCTATATAATGGTCATAGCTTCAGTTGGAATGAATGATAATTCTCCGTTCTATTTACCCTGCAGGAGGCGATGCCTGTTAAGAGGTATTGAGGATAACATTCCTAACCCACCGGTTCATTTCCTTCAATGGTGTATTACACTTTAAGCAGCAGGTGGCGCTGGTTGACAAGTTAGCAGGGAAACGGCTCTTAGCCAAGTGCCGCAGAAGCAGTGTTGTTCTGAGGCATTAGACGCCTTGTAGAAGCCTTCACTGTATACTAAACCTGTCCGCTTCAGCACCACGAACAGCGCCCGACTCCAGGAAAACCCGAGCTGGTGAGTAGCAGAGACCATATCCAGTCTCTATGTGGAATGCAGGGGATGTAGACAGATCACTGGGCAGTGTGTGCTGGGCTGACAGGGGAAGAGCCAGATCCATATTATTATCCGCCGGTAGCGATCAGGGCTGGGCTGACTCCCCGAACTAACCCCCTGTATTGTTATTAATATACACACAGGTCTGGGAAGGAGAGTTAATCAGGATGGTGAAGCTGGGAAGTCATCTAACTGATAAGAACAAAGAACCCAACGGGGAGGATGGATTTCATACTGTTCCCCTCATCACACCCTTGGATGTCAACCACCTGCAGTTTCCTGCTCCAGATAAGGTAACAGTCTACTGTCTGTCTCTCTGTCAGTCAGTCTGTCTGTCATTCACCTGTGTGTCTGTCTGTCTGTCATTCACCTAGGTGTGTGTCTGTCATTCACCTGTGTGTCTGTCTGTCATTCACCTGTGTGTCTGTCTGTCATTCACCTGTGTGTCTGTCTGTCATTAACCTGTGTGTCTGTCATTAACCTGTGTGTCTGTCATTAACCTGTGTGTCTGTCATTAAACGAACATATGGTCAGTGACCACACCGTGTGATTCTAGAAAGCTGGAAATAAAACACAACCCCTGTTAGAAAGGTACATTTCTCAACAACCCTATTAAAGAGGTGGGACACAGACTACTGCTTTTAAATCAAGTGTTATCCAGATGCAGTAAGTCTCCCGACATTCCGATTGGCTAATGTGGACATCGCTAGATTAATATTATTTGGAAGAAATTAGTTGATCTCCTACCAGAAGTGATATATTGGTATTGGGATGCTACTTGTATATGTGTAGACAGGAATCTTGGAATTTTGTCTATGTCTTTTTTTATATTATTATTTATTTACACTTGTTCCAGTTTTCCACACTTCCTCATCCTACATCCACACTAATTCACATTTCTTCACTGACTCATGCAAACCTCAGGTCCTGTCTGCTTTTTATCTTGTCTCCACGGAAACATGACCCCTATACCACCATCCTTCCATAGGCTTTCACACTGTTCCTATAGTGAAACTGTACTGCCACCATCACCTTCCCTTTTCACAGCTGACATATATCATCTGGGCTTCCATGTCTCTCTATATAATGGTCATAGCTTCATTGGAATGAAGATAATTCTCCGTTCTATTTACCCTGCAGGAGGCGATGCCTGTTAAGAGGTATTGAGGATAACATTCCTAACCCACCGGTTCATTTCCTTCAATGGTGTATTACACTTTAGCAGCAGGTGCGCTGTGACAAGTTAGCAGGGAAACGGCTCTTAGCCAAGTGCCGCAGAAGCAGTGTTGTTCTGAGGCATTAGACGCCTTGTAGAAGCCTTCACTGTATACTAACCTGTCCGCTTCAGCACCACGAACAGCGCCCGACTCCAGGAAAACCCGAGCTGGTGAGTACAGAGACCATATCCAGTCTCTATGTGAATGCGGATGTAGACAGACACTGGGCATGTGGTGCTGGGCTGACAGGGGAAGAGCCAGATCCTATTATTATCCGCCGTAGCGATCAGGGCTGGGCTGACTCCCCGAACTAACCCCCTGTATTGTTATTAATATACACACAGGTCTGGGAAGGAGTTAATCAGGATGGTGAAGCTGGGAAGTCATCTAACTGATAAGAACAAGAACCCAACGGGAGGATGGATTTCATACTGTTCCCCTCATCACACCCTTGGATGTCAACCACCTGCAGTTTCCTGCTCCAGATAAGGTAACAGTCTACTGTCTGTCTCTCTGTCAGTCAGTCTGTAAGCATGCTGGGAGTTGTAGTTTCCAAACATCTTGAATGCCAAGTGAATGCCACCCTCACTTGGCATTCAACCTAACCCTATACAATTATGCAGCTGTTTCTGACACCCTATATTGGCCCTGACCCGGCTGTGCTGACTACCACTCCCACCCCCTGCACATACAAGAAGCTGGAACGTTTTGCAGGCTGACCAGTTTTTCCACAAACTCCTATCTAGCTTAAAATTCTGTTTAAGCAAAGCAGCTACAAACAATCACACTCCCCACATCCTGACCTGCTTGTAATTGCAAGCAGCTGCCATCAATGCAGAACAGTGCTGGAACGATAAGCTGTAAGTA
This sequence comes from Hymenochirus boettgeri, assembly GCA_019447015.1. Classification (NCBI taxonomy): domain Eukaryota; kingdom Metazoa; phylum Chordata; class Amphibia; order Anura; family Pipidae; genus Hymenochirus; species Hymenochirus boettgeri. The sequence goes on along the minus strand of JAACNH010000869.1, from coordinate 3,671 downwards.
GAGATTGGAATTGTTTTTTTAAGTCAGAATATAGCGGTTAGGGGTGGGAGGCCATGGCGTTCAATATACCAAAAGGAATTCACGCTACAGGATTAGCAGCCAGGAGGAGAGCTCGGGAGGGAGGAAGGGAGGGGGGGGAGGGCTCCACTGCACATGCCAGCAGACATGAGAGGACACAACAGAGGCAGAGACCTTTTGGACAGCAAGAAAGATCCTACCATTCAGTTTCCTAAAGGCACTACAAGAGAACCATAAGTAGCAGGGATATAAGGTAAAGATTTATTTTTATGTTACAGTGGGACCAGTAGTTGGGGAATTTTTTGTTTGGGGGGTGGTCATGCCCTTTAAGGAATTTTTTGAAAAAATAATGACCTGATAATTGATTGATTGAATTTGATGGAATGGTGCTAAAATATTACACACCTTCTATGAAAAATTGCAACTAATAATAATAAAAAACATCCAATGCCCAGGTATATTAATTAAATCTTTTTTCAAAATCCAGTTTTGCAATCTCTATAAAGGAAAGAGTGAACCTATTGGTCCAGCCCTTCACGACAATTTTCATGTGGTCCCCTGACAAGTTAATTGCTGGCGCCAATTGCCATGGGGGGCTGGCCCAGGGCCCACCCCAGTCCGTCTAGTTCACATTTCACTCATAATCCTGCTCGGCTGTGTGTTTAAAAAATTATTTATTCGCTTAAGTCCATGCAGGCCCGGACAGCATTAATTCACCTTTAAATGGGGCCCGGTATCATTATGAGCTAGAATCAGTGTTGTGCTGTGCACCTCTCCTTTTGAGGCCACAGTCTACAGTGCTGCTGCGCGTGCATGAGACTTTTGCCTGTTGGAGAATGTGTGGTCTGCCTGGTGGAGTAAATAAAGGCTTCTCACCTTTCCTAATCCAATTGTTATTTGGCTATTCATGCAGGTAGCACAGGGCTACTACATAAGTATTATGTAGTGTTATTAGTGTGCTGGTGGTGTGCCAAGGGGTCGGGGTGATTAGTGTGCTGGTTGTGTGCCAAGGGGTATGAGTGATTTGTGTGCTGGTGGTTTTCCAAGGAGAGAGGGGTTTGATAGTGGCATGCCAAAGGATTTGTATGTTCAGGGGTATAACTACCAGGAGAACAACCGCATGGAGCTCGTTTTACTATGACAGGTATAGCCTCCTCCCAGAAAACCACAGTGGATGAAGCATGGGTAGGACCCGTCATAGTTTTGCAGGGGGCCACGTGATTCCTAGTTATGCCATTGTGTTTGCTGCTGCCCGTGTGCCAAGGGGAGTTGTTGCTGGTGCATGCCACAAGGGGGGTTGTGTTGGTGGTATGCCAAAAGGGGGTGTTGTTGGTGGTATGCCAAAAGGGGGTTGTTGCTGGTGTGTGCAAGGGGGGTTGTTGCTGGTGTGTGCCAAAGGAGGTGTTGTTGCTGGTGGTGTGCCATGGGTGTGAGGGGATTTGTGTGCTTGTGGTGTGCAAAGTGGAGTGAGGAGATTTGCATGCTTGTGGTGTGCCACACTCACCCTACTGGAAGCAGGAAATTTGAACATTCACTGCAATATAATTTCTCACAGGTTGCAGCCAGAGATGTGATCCAAGGCTCATTTTTAATGAAAGACTGCTGGCCAATAGTAGGATTATTTCTGCCACTCAATGCATGCTGCTATGAGGATTATAACATAAATCACAGGAAAACTAACCAAAATGTTTACACTCCAGAATCTTAAAATATCCCTCTAATAACATCAAAAACTGTAATTACCACTACTGTAAATTACATTAAAGTAAATGTAATCCTTGAAAACTGGATAAAATAACTGTGTGTATGTGCAGTGACTGGCCACACCCCTGTTCTTAGTCACATGCTCCCTTGCCTAATTGTCTTTTAAAATGATTGGAGAGGGTGTGCCCAATTATAACTTCCTACAGTATCTTAGGACTGAGCATGTAAAAGAACATAATGGTCAGTGACCACAACGCTGTGATTCTAGAAAGCTGGGAAATAAAACACAAACCCCATGTTAGAAAGGACATTTCTCAACAACCCTATTAAAATGGAGGTGGAACAGACTACTGCTTTTAATAAGTGTTATCAGATCAGATGCAGTAAGTCATTCCGACATCCGATTTGCTAATGTGGACACGCTAGATTAATATTATTTGGAAGAAAATTAAGTTGATCTCCTACCAGAAGTGATATTATTGGTTTGGGGATGCTACTTGTATATGTGTAGACAGGAATCTTGGATATTTTGTCTGTCTTTTTTTAATATTATTATTTATTTACACTGTTCCAGTTTTCCACACATTCCTCATCCTACACAGCACTAATTCACATTTCTTCACTGACTCATGCAAACCTCTAGGTCCTGTTGCTTTTTATCTGTCTCCACGGAAACATGACACCTATACCACCATCCTTCCATAGGCTTCACATGTTCCTATAGTGAAACTGTACTGCCACCATCACCTTCCCTTTTCACAGGTGGACAGTAATCATCTGGGCTTCCATGTCTTCTATATAATGGTCATAGCTTCAGTTGGAATGAATGATAATTCTCCGTTCTATTTACCCTGCAGGAGGCGATGCCTGTTAAGAGTATTGAGGATAACATTCCTAACCCACCGGTTCATTTCCTTCAATGGTGTATATACACTTTAAGCAGCAGGTGGCGCTGGTTGACAAGTTAGCAGGGAAACGGCTTTAGCCAAGTGCCGCAGAAGCAGCTAGTGTTGTTCTGAGGCATTAGACGCCTTGTAGAAGCCTTCACTGTATACTAAACCTGTCCGCTTCAGCACCACGAACAGCGCCCGACTCCAGGAAAACCCGAGCTGGTGAGTAGCAGAGACCAATCCAGTCTCTATGTGGAATGCAGGGGATGTAGACAGATCACTGGGCAGTGTGTGCTGGGCTGACAGGGGAAGAGCCAGATCCATATTATTATCCCGTAGCGTGCGATCAGGGCTGGGCTGACTCCCGACGAACTAACCCCTGTATTGTTATTAATATACACAGTCTGGGAAGGAGAGTTAATCAGGATGGTGAAGCTGGGAAGTCATCTAACTGATAAGAACAAAGAACCCAACGGGAGGATGGATTTCATACTGTTCCCCTCATCACACCCTTGGATGTCAACCACCTGCAGTTTCCTGCTCCAGATAAGGTAACACTACTGTCTGTCTCTCTGTCAGTCAGTCTGTCTGTCATTCACCGGTGTGCTGTCGTCTGTATTCACAGGTGTGTTGTCTGTCATTACCTGTGTGTCTGTCTGTCATTCACCCTGTGTGTCTGTCTGTCATTCACCTGTGTGTCTGTCTGTCATTAACGTGTGCTGTCATTAACCTGTGTGTCTGTCATTAACCTTGTGTGTCTTGTCATTAACCTGTGTGTCTGTTCTGTCATTCACCCGTGTGTCATTAACCTGTGTGTCTGTCTGTCATTCACCTGTGTGTCTTTGTCATTCACCTGTGTGTCTGTCTGTCATTCACCTGTGTGTCTGTCTGTCATTCACCTGTGTGTCTGTCATTCACCTGTTTGTCTGTCTGTCATTCACCTGTGTGTCTGTCATTAACCTGTGTGTCTGTCTGTCATTCACCCGTGTGTCTGTTCTGTCATTCACTGGCTATGTCTGGCTGTCATTCCACCTGTGTGTCTGTCTGTCTTTCAACTGT